>JAJKFI010015872.1:0-19908 GCA_029204185.1 Lerista edwardsae
TAATAATAATAATAATAATAATAATAATAATAATAATAATAATAATAAATTAGTATTTATATACAGCCTTTCTTGGTCATCAGATTCCTTTTTTGACTTTAATTCAAGGCGGTTTACATGGCAGGCATTTCTAAACCCGAGGGTTTTTACAATCACAAAGAGTGCTAATCTTACAAGAACTATCTACATTCAGATGACACTTTCAAGTCCAGTCTGTCTTTCTGGCCTCACGATGCCTTCCCAATGGCTGATACACGGCCTCTTGCTCTCACCAAGAGACAACTGGCCAGCACAACTCCTCTCTCACAGGCAGCCTTGGCTCAGCTCCAATCTTATCAGCCGCATTCTTCAAGGTCTGCCGCTCACGGAAACTTCCAGTGCTCTCGAACTGGCGACCTTGGGATCTTATCTTTAGGCAGGACAGAGGCTTTAACCCTCTAGACTAGGATGTCCTGCCTTTTACACTTTGAATGGCAACTAGAACCAAACTGGAATATTGACTGCAAAATTAAGGGAAACGGGGCAATAAAGGGAAACTAAACCAAATGAAATCACTCAGAAAGTAATTAATACAGAATGGTACAATGGATGTGCACTGAGCTTTGTAGAGCAGGAACCAATTCAGCCATGAATTGAATGGAACGTTTGTATTGTGGCCAATATGATTAGAAAAGAATCCGGAAACATCCAAAATGTGACTCCTACAAAAAAGTAAGAAGAACTTGTATGCATTCAAAAAATTACTTCTAGAGTATGCAAGAACAATGTGTCCTATTTTAATTCAGAAATTTTTTTACCTCTGTTAAGAAGCTCTGGAAGACCTTAGTTAATAGTTACCCAAGGAAAGAGATTGCTCTCATACAGGTCAGACAAGTTCTGTTGATGTCACGTGTGATCAATGTTTATAATCCTTGTTGACTGGCAAACCATGAGGTCAAGTGATTATTCTTCAAGCAGGCTCCATATGACGCACAGAATAATATTTGTTGACTGTGAAGCTTGTAAATATCTCCAGGCTTAGAGAATCTGGCATTTTAGTTAGCCACAAAATTCTTTGCAAAGAAGCATGATTAGGTGATTTGCCCCAAAAAACCAATTTGTAGTCGAGACTGGATCTGTCTTTCTTCTGTTTATTAGACCTTTGCCCCAATCACTAGGTCAGACAATTATGTATCCAAATTATGTATCCATTGATTTGTGAATTGCAATGTGTTACATCACCTCTCTGAAACAAAACACCACTCACACAATACGTCAAATATTGTGCTCCAGGAGTCTTGATTAGGATGCTTGTCATATATTGTCAAAGCAAATCCATCCCAGAATTTATAATGCAGATACTAGAATATGTTTTTCATCTACAAAGCATCTAACCATACCGTATCTTTGAATCAACATTTCATTTTGATACTGAATTGCACACTTCACATGGAATTCTGCATAGTACAGTTTCCAACAGAGACTTAGTAATATAGAATCAATGCTAACAAAAATTATTGTAATAAAAAGGTATGCACAATACTGGAAAGTTCCAGTATTCAATTGGTGGATAATAATGCTGAATTTAGTGGAAATGGACAAACTTTAGTAAAGTTGTCAGTAAAGTTGACTACGAAGTGCTGATGGACTTAAGATATTGGCTAGTGTTTGAGCTAGTGATACTATGGCAGTCATTTTAATGGGCACTAGCTAAGATGGTTTTACATCTGATTATTGATACACAAAATCCTGAAAGATTGCTCTATTGGGGTTGTTAGCCATAATGGCTACAACAGAGCTTTTACACTGAGGCAATATCTCTCTAGTTACCAGAGATGCCGAGAAAAAACAAAAATTGTGCCGTTTGTGGGCTTCCGGGATCATCTGATTGATTGTTACTGGACATAATGATTTAGAGTAGGCATTTCTTACGTTTGAAGCAGGGTAATCTTGATCAGGCCAAAGGCACACGTAGTCTATCACCTTGTATCCCACAGAGACCAATTAGGTGCTCCTGGGAAACGCATAAAGACAACTCACACACAGATACACCTAGTATTTAGCAACATACTACCTCTATTGTCATGCTGGCCGCAGAGTCCAGTCTAGTACAATTTACATTGGATTAGGCCAATAGCCTTCTGTAATGGAAGACCTTTCATCTGCATAAGAAGAGCACTGCTGGATCAGGCCAAAGGCCCATCTAGTCCAACTTCCTATATCTTAGAGTGGTCCATCAGATGCCTCAGGGAGCACACAAGACAACAAGATACCTGCATCCTGTTGCCATTCCCTTGCACCTGGCATTCTGAGGTAGCCTACTTCTAAAACCAGGAGGTTGCACATCCCCATCTCGGCTTGTAACCTGTGATGGACTTTTCTTCCAGAAATTGCCCAATCCCCTTTTGGATCTGGGCCAGATGCCAACCACATCCTGTGGCAAGGAATTCCACAGATTAATTACATGATGGATAAAAAAAATTCTGATCATAATCTGCTAGTATATAAGCTAGTCATAGCACAGTCCATCCCCTTATCTGTGATTTGTAAGAACTCAACATGCTGGTCCCCACCATATTGTGGTGAATTCAGATTTCCATGGTGGAAATCTGCTGCACTATTCAAATACTTCAAATACTTATTTTAATGTAATGCAGGTAAATGCAACGTAACACTCTAAACTTGAAAAAAACCCTTTGTTTTGTTGTTATGCTCTAAGACAGTGGATCTCAAATGTTTTAGACTAGGACCCACTTTTTAGAATGGCACTTTTTGCCAGGACCCACTGGAAGTGATGTCATAACCAGAAGTGACTTCATCAAGCAGGAAGTGTCATCACTGTGACGTAATCAAATGCAAACTGGCATTTTTTGGACTACAGCAATTGCACAACTACAAAACATCCAGGACAGAAAGCAAGATTAGGACAAAATACTATGTAAAAGCACTGAACTAAAAACAACATTTGAAAAACCCTCACTTGAAAATTCAAGCTGTTAACACTCACGGAAGGAATATAGCAAGAATAAGAGCTGCATCTTCCAAGATGGCTGCTTCCAGCCTTCTGTGACCCACCTGGCATCAGGTCACTACCCACCAAGTGGGTCCTGGCCCACAGTTTGAGAAACACAGCTCTAAGAACAAAAGATGTCTTCTGAGAACAGTTCTCAGTTTTCAGATCAGCTGCTCTTGTGGTTAACCAGGCTCTTTCCAGTTGTTATTACTTATTCCTGCCAAGGTTTTTTTTCCCCCCAAATAGGCTATTTATTGCCAGATTTTTGTAAAGAACATTAAAAGTGGAGAAGAAAAAAAATCCCCTTGTAGCACTCCTGGAAACCAGATGTTCTACAGTTTCAACTCCAAGCTGGCCCAGGATGCTGAAAGCACAGTTCGCGTACTGTACTGAATGAGGTGAGAAACGTGAATGGGGAACTCGGCTGAATTCAGCAGTGAAAGCTGCTCGGACAAACACTGCGGTTTCCTTCAAGCATTCCCTGCCATATGAATGCCACTTTGCATGAAAAGCAGGATTGCTATTGAAGCAAACATGGGGAATGTTGCCACTTCAAGGAGCGCACCAAAGGAACGGTTTCAAAACATGCCTGGAAACATTTGGCCACAATTATTGCATTTGTGTTCCAACTCAAAAATGCCAGCTGACACGCAGCGGGCCCTCAAGCATGGTATTTTAAGTGGTCCCGTTGTGCGCATTGTTCTGAGCTGCGGACATGGAAGCTTAGAGGAGCCAATGATAAGAAAACCCACAGCCGAACAGGGCCTCCTTCTAGCCCTGGCACCTGACCAATGCCTGTCAGTGGCGGTGCGATGCCTGTAGTGGCCCAAGATTCTTGCAGGGTCTTTACAGGAGCAGGCTGGCATGGATGAGATCCCGCAGAGCCCTAAGTCCTTTATATTGTTGCTATCCTATTTAGGATTTCACAGGCCCAGCCCAAGCCAATCCAGCATCCAAAGCCATACCACATTCCGCTGTCCGCTGCCTCTGTATATCCTCTGTATATCCTCTGCCCCCCCCCATTCCCATCGCTGCTGCCGTACCTCCTCTGCTGCCACTGCTTTCTTTAAACCAATGACGTGAAGAGGATTCTGGGTGTGGACGCCTCGTCTCCCAGAATTCTCCTGCCCACTCAGCCAGTTTAATGGGACTGGTAGAGGCAACAGGGGCATTAGCTTCCTCCTCCTCCTCTAGCTCACTCACTCAGGCTGCAATCCTAAACCAGAGTTAGGCCGGCACAAGGAACCCTGTAAAGTATGTTTGGACCACTCTCAGAGTCAGAGAGGCCAGCACACAGACGTGCGTCATCCTCCCTGACTCCGAAAGTAGTCCAAATGCGCTTTACAGCGGCCCTGGTGCTGGTCAAACTCTGCTGGCCTAACTGTGCTGGCCTAACTCCAGATTGCACCCTCAGAGTGTGTGGGGTACAGGCCAGATGGGGCACCCAAGCAGGCAGTGGGCTGACAGAGACAGTGGGTGGGCATGATGTGCAGGGCACTTCCCCACCAGTTCAATATCTCCCCAAAATCACCACTTGAAGTGACTTCATGGATTGGCCGTCCCAGTAGTGATTTTGGAGGTTGTTCTATGACCAAAGTTACAGAGTTGAATGGCACCATGTCATCTGCAGCCCCCTTCTCCTTTTGCCTTCAATCTTTCCCAGCATGAGGGTCTTTTCTAAAGAGTCCTCTCTTCTCATCAGGTGGCCAAAGTACTTGAGCTTCAGCTTCAGGATTTGTCCTTCCAGGGAGCAATCAGGCTTGACTTCCTGGAGGATTGACCGATAGGATCTCCTTGCAGTCCAGGGGACTCGCAGGAGTCTTCTCCAACACCATAATTTGAAAGCATCTATTCTTCGGCGCTCTGCCTTTCTTATGGTCCAGCTCTCACAGCCATACATTGCTACTGGGAAAACCATTGCTTTGACTATGCGAACCTTTGTTGGCAGGGTGATGTCTCGGCTTTTGATTAAGTTGTCTAGGTTTGCCATAGCTTTCCTCCCAAGAAGTAAACGTCTTTTAATTTCATGGCTGCAGTCACCGTCTGCGGTGATCTTGGAGCCCAGGAAAATAAAGTCTGTCACTGCTTCCATTTCTTCCCCTTCTATTTGTCAGGAAGTGATGGGAGTGGTGGCCATGATCTTAGTTTTTTTAATGTTGAGCTTCAAACCAATTTTGGCACTTTCCTCTTTCACCCTCATCAGAAGGTTCTTGAGGTCTTCCTCACTTTCTGCCATTAGAGTGGTATCATCTGCATATCTGAGGTTGTTGATATTTCTCCCAGCAATCTTGATTCCAGCTTGTGACTCATCCAGCCCAGCCTTCCTCATGATGTACTCTGCATATAAGTTAAATAAGCAGGGTGACAGTATACAGCCTTGTCGTACTCCTTTCCCAATTTGAAACCAATCAGTTTCATGTCCAGTTCTAACTGTAGCTTCCTGACCTGCATACAGGTTTCTCAGAAGACAGATAAGGTGGTCTGGTACTCCCATCTCTTCAAGAACTTGCCACAGTTTGTTGTGATCCACACAATCAAAGGCTTTGTCATAGTCAATGAAGCAGAGGTAGATGTTTTTCTGGAACTCTCTTGCTTTCTCCATGATCCAGCGAATGTTGGCAATTTGATCTCTAGTTCCTCTGCCTCTTCGGAAACCAGCTTGTACATCTGGTAGTTCTCGATTCACATACTGCTGAAGCCTAGCTTGTAGGATTTTGAGCATCACCTTGCTAGCATGTGAAATGAGTGCAATGATGCAGTAGTTTGAACAATCTTTGGGATTGGAATGTAAACTTATCTTTTCCAGTCTTGTGGCCACTGCTGGGTTTTCCAATTTTGCTGGCATATGGAGTGCAGCACTTTGACAGCATCATCTTTTAAGATTTTGAGTAATTCCGCTGGAATGCTGTCAGCTCCACTAGCTTTGTTGTTAGTGATGCTTTCTAAAGCCCACTTGACTTCACACTCCAGAATGTCAGGTTCGAGCTCAGTGACCGCACCATTGTGGTTATCAGGAACATTTAAATCAGCCTTATATAGTTCCTCTGTGTATTCTTGCCACCTCTTCTTAATCTCATCTGTTTCTATTAGGTCCTTGCCATTCCTGTCCTTTATTGTGCCTACCTTAGCATGGAATTGTCCTTTGACATCTCCAATTTTCTTGAAAAGATCTCTAGTCTTTCCCATTCTATTGTTTTCCTCTATTTCTTTGCATTGCTCATTTAGGAAGGCCTTCCTATCTCTCCTTGCTGTTCTCTGGAAATCTGCATTCAGTTGGGTATAAATTCTAGGACTTTGCATATCACCAGTTGGGCATACCTAGCCAATAATGTAGGGCATGCACAAAACAGTAGCACAACCTTCATCCATCATGTGGTTCACAACACAGAATAGGCTTCCCTGGGCCTCAGAATGCCCTTGAAGGGAATGCCTTTTGCGGGGCTCAGTTGAGCTCCGGTCAGGTTTGAAGGTTACGGGGGGGGGTCCTAATTCCATGGCTTTGAATACCAGCAGAATTTGGTATCCATAGGAGTTCTGGGAATGGAACCCTCACGGCTAGTGAGGGCCCACTGTACAAGTGTCTGATGGGGGGGAGGTGATTATCAGGTTATCAGATTATCAACTGATAATCACATCATGTCACATATAATAGTTGTTGCTTGTTGGGTATTGCAGAATAAGAAAACTCAAGCATGAGAGGGAATCTGCATTAAGCCTTATATCCGCTTCTGTACAGTCCAAAGGTTGAAGTCCATCACGTTCCAGACTGCTGCCATCCCCACACAATGTAGGAACGAATTACGTCACGTTCCATGGTAGCCTTAAAGGCACCTGCAATTTTCTTTTACAATCTTGCCAAAACAGAAATCCTAGTGGGATTATTTCTTGAGGCTTTGCAGCAGTCACCAATAATGTATTTACTAATAGTGAAGCTTTAACATAAGAGAGGTATTATCGAAAGTCTGGGGGTTTGAGAGTGTATTGAAGATGGATCAGAAATCTTCTATTTCCTGTTTCATTTGACAATATATTTTTATTGGGCAGACCAGAAAGGCACAGATTCCAGATTTCCACTTTAAAAGTCTTTTGGAATACACAGCTAATTTCCTGCAGACATGAGTTTTCGGCTTTTATGTAGTGTTGCAATAACTTGTCCAAAATATCACTTCAAACAGCTTAGAAACCAAGTGCCTGATCCAGCCAAGGCGAAGCCCTTTTAAGTCCCATTGATATCGACTAGAAACTATGGTGCTTGACTTTGCCATTGAAATCACTGGACCTAAAAAGGGCTTAACTTTGGTTGAAAATAGAAGATGTTGAAAGTGGAGTCTGCTCTTGTGAGAAGACTGCCAATTCTTGAAACAAGGGGGTAGAAAATCTGGCACCAGAACTGAGTCCAGAAGCAGCCTCCAAATGGCCTGAGATGAAGGGTGCAATCCTAACCTGGAGTTAGGCCCACACAGTTAGGCCAGCAAAGTTTGGCCAGCATAAAGGACACCCTAAAGTATGTTTGGACCACTCTCGGAGTCAGAGAGGCCAGCACACAGATGTGCGCCATCCTCCCTGATTCCGAGAGTGGTCCAAACGCGCTTTACGGTGGCCCTTGTGCCAGCCAAAATTGTGCCAGCCTAGCTCTAGGGAAAAAGAAGAAAAAGTTGGAGAAACAAGTCAGATGATTTTTACAAATGGGCAGCCCAATCCTAAACTGCACTGGCACAGTCAGGCCACATGGTCTGCACTGCATCCTAGCCAGATTAGAAGGTGGCTGGGGGATATTTTTCCCCTTGCCCGGAGTAAAGCCCAGGCCGTCCCTAAGGGACTTCTTGGATCTGCAGCAACTACTCAGTGGCAGAAATCTGGGAAACCCATGTAGGGCTGCCCAGCCCGGGAGCTGGGGTTAGGAATGGCAAGAGAGGTCTCTGCCAAACCCGCCCCCTCTTGGGCCAGATCCTCCTCCGAGTCTGCCCTCCTACCACCCCAAAACACCTCCTCCCTGCCTTCAAACTGCCCTCCCACAACCCACATCCATCCTCATGCCACCTGGCGCCAACTCAACGCTGCCACCATGGGGAATGGAACTGGTGTCGGCAGGCTGGTGCACATCTTTTTGCTGGTACTGCCAGCTCCCAAGTAAGCGCAAATGTGCTTTACAGCATGTCTGATAACTTGGAACGGGCATAAGGAGGCCTGTGTTGGCTTAGCGCAACATTCAGATTGCACTGTTGGTTGATCCATACTTCACAGAAACAGTATAGAAAATTAAAGTTTAGTGTATAGCATAGATTTTGAACTTGTGATGCCTTTACCCCTAGATGGTGCATGAAGGAGATTCAAAGAGTGCTCTAAGAATTAAGAAAACATTTTGAATCAAGAAAAATTTAATGCATGATGCACAAAAGGTTAATAACCTATAATACATAGGTACCTTAAATGCACTGATTTTACAGCACAAGCACGTATGCTAGATTACATACAAATCTAGCTTCCATTTATTACACATTTTCCATCATTATTTTCTCATCTGAGTTTATAAAAATGATTAGATGCAATATCAAAGCACGGAATCACTGCATTTTTCTTTAAGCTTGCAAATTGTGCACTCTCGAAGCCCAAGAAAGCAAATCTAATTCTGAGCTCTCTGAACTGTACTGCAAAATTCCTTTTCTCTTATTCAGCATATTTAGTTTTCTAAGGATTTCACCATTCTGAATTATACACACTACTCTTGTATAACAGTTCCTCTCTCAGTAGGTTTTTCCCATCTGTTCTCTGTTTTTGAGAGCAGACATGTGTTCCTCTTTATCCACTATGTGTCACCAGTTTGCTACAACAAATTTAGTGAAGTGGAAACCAGGTCAAGGTGAAGTTTATTTCATGTGCTTACGTTCCAGTTCATTTTTATTGCTTGTCACATGCCAATCAGATTTATTTTGAACTGTTGCTTTAAAATCTGAAACTATGGTCTGTTTCCCAGTGATGTAATATCAATGGATTGCTTCAGTCAATGAATTTCATTCATACATCTAAAAACAGATCTACGTTGGAATCCAAAGAGCCTCTTAGGCATGGACAAATGTTTTTGTACATACACTGGGGCTTCCACATGTTTTGTGTCAAACTCTTTGCACTGCACTGCAATATGAATATTTACAGAGTTTGGGAGTGGCTTGCCAGGCAATGCAAGAGGAAGGGGTTGTGAACAATGACTAGAAAACTCCCCTGTAAGCCGGCACATTAGTTCTCCCTATGTTTTGTCTTGACATGTCTACACGAGTCAGCAAAAACATGTATTTTTGCGACTCGACTCGAGTCCTGAGCTCCCATTCCTGATGAACATGCACACACTTCTTACTCTCTGACAAGCTGGGACTTTTTCCCTTCATCATGTGGGGAAGGCAGTTTGTCTGGTTTGGACAATATCCCTCCACAAGCGATTGAGCAAGAAAACCCCATTTTGTCCAGATAATGGGTGGAGCATGCAAACCAGTGGTGTCATTCAGGGGGAATGGACCAGAATGGGCGTTCCGGATCCTAACGGGCTCCGTGGCTGGTTCCGGGTTCCCGACAAGTGCCAATCAAAAGTGAGTTCCTGTTCCTAAATCATTTGAATGACACCACTGGTGCAAACCCACAGTATTCGACCCCCCACAAATGGGCCTTCTTGATGGTGGCTTCTGGTTTGTGGAATTCCCTTCCCCTGGAATTGAGAATGGCTCCATCTTGGAGACCTTTCAGTGGGGCCTCAAGACATCTTCATTCAAGACGGCCTTTGACTGCTTCCATGATGGGCTGGCACTTGTAATGCCCCTTTAATTGACTGTAAATATTGCGTGATCAGTTGAGGTCAATTTTCTTTATTGTTTTTTTGTTTTATGTTTTAGCATTGTTCTAATCATTCATTTTGTATTCTTTTTATGTTGTAAACCACCTTGGGCGTCCCTAATGTGTGGGAGCCAACAGTGCCACCCCTGTGTTTCACTTTTCAGTAAAACAGCAGCTGTGGATGACTTGCTTTTCGTTGTATGACTTGCAATTTTAGACAGAGACGCAAGACCCACATGAAAACAGAATCGGAGAGCATCGACAAACTGGTCTCATGCAGCGAGAGAGCATCCAAAGCTCTGTAGTGTATGCTTTACAATACCATCATAAAGAGAGTGTATTATAATACTATAATGGAGAATCTGGCAATCTGTTTTTTGTTTCCAGCAGGCTATGGATTACGTGAGCCTGAAATCCACTGAAGCCTTCCCAAATGGTTGACCTGTGTTGCTCATTGTGAATCGTGGCCAATTATCTGAATATATTATGCAGTTGTTTTTTTTAAGCCAAACGATTAGTTCAAGCAAATATTTGCATTTCTTCCATGTGCTCTGAAAACAGTTGCTCTTTCCAGTATTTTTAACCACAACAGCAGGAAGACAAAAGAGTCACAATTAGATTCCTGAGATCCCACTGAAGTCCATGAAATGCCAGCAACCCCAGCGCAGGCTGGAGTCAAAATGACCTGGATACCCATTATGAACTGGCCTGAATTTACATGATGGCAAAACAAAAAGCAGCAGGGCTGGAGACAGAAGAAACTTTTACTGCATCCATTTCTAGGCTGCTTCATTTCCAAATCAAGATAAGAATCTTATTGCATATCTTTCCTCCCCTCTTCAAAAAAAAACCCCCAAAGCTCCCTTGGAGCCATTTTTGCTAGACAGGAGGTCTCGGATTTATCTAAATGATGTTAATTGCAAACATTCTTTAAAGAACATTGCAAGAAGATGGCAATAAAGGCTTTTGTGAAGGCCCTTTTGGTTCCATGTCAATGTTAATAGCTGATGTTCAAGGCTCAGAAAGTCCACTAGTGTAAGACAGACAGACACAAAAAGTGTTTGCAATGGCAAATGCTTGAAAAATTGATGTTCTCTAACCCAGTTTCCATTTTCTGGAATCCAGTAAATGATTACTACTATTGCCATAAATGTTTTCTCATGCCTCCCTGGGGCACCTGGTGGGCCGCTGTGAGATACAGGAAGCTGGACTAGATGGGCCTTTGGCCTGATCCAGCAGGGCTCTTCTTATGTTCTTATGTTCTCCTTTAATTGCCTAATTTGTCTTGTTTATTGGAGCCAACATTACAGTTTCAATACTATAAAGACACTATAGTTTCACCACTCCATTCATGGGTTAGCTAAGGCAAGCACTTCTGGCCCCAGACTGGTGAGGATAGCCAAAGGTCATCACCCACTCACCTCCACTACTCCTTTTCTTCCATCCAACTCCCTGGACTAGAAAAAGAAAAAGAAGGATAGAGCAGAAGGTGGGGTGTCAGAGGAGCGGATTGGTGGGCTAGAATGTCTCTAACGCTCTAGCCAACCACTCGCCTCTCCTCCATGCTTTATCTTTGTTATCATGTTGTTATTTGCCTGTTAACCGCTTTGTGAACTTTATGTTGAAAAGCGGTATATAAATATTAGTGATTGATTGATTGATTGATTGATTGATTGATTGATTGATCTTCTGTTCTTTTCTTTTCTGTTCCAAAGAGTGAGAGTTAGAATGGATAAAAGGAAATACTTTTTTTTAACCCAGAGGGTAATTAATCTGTAGAACTCCTTGCCACAAGAGATGGTGATGGTGCCTTTAAGAGGGGATTGGACAGATTTCTGGAGGAAAAGTCCATCATGGGCTATAGGCCATGATGGGTGGTGCAACCTCCTTATGTTAGAAGTAGGCTACTTCAGAATGCCAGGTGCAAGGGAGTGGCAACAGGAGGCAGGCATCTTGTGGTCTCGGTGCTCCCTGAGGCATCTGGTGGGCCACTGTGAGATACAGGAAGCTGAATGAGATGGGCCTTTGGCCTGATCCAGGTCTCCTTTTATGTTCTTGTGTTCTTATGAGAGGAACAGGATCTCACCAAGTGAGGGGGATAGCATTTTGGCATGACCCCAGTTTTCCTAGTCTCCAGAAAGGCTTTCACCAGTCCTTGGAATTGTGTGTTAATTGGCACAGGACTTTGTAGGCCCAGCTACTATAGGTGTCAGCTGCCAGCATTGTCAGGCAGTTGCCAAGGGCCCAAACCCTCAGACGACCGTCTCTAAGAACTAACCGTTGTTCAGTAGATTCTGTCCCAGTCTGAGTTCAACCTTTGTTTGGACTGTTGTGTAGTGATTCTTTTCTAGTCAGGGAGACATAATTCTGTTTAATCTGTTGTTCTGTTCATGCTGAGCTGTGGATTGTTTCCTTGGTTAATTTTAGGGAAGTACATATCGTTCAATGCTAGTATTTGTAAATATATAGGATACAGCATTTTATACCAATAGTGTACTAGGCCCAAAGAAGAAGATGCAGCAGTACAACATTGCTGACTTACAAAAAGCACATTGCTTGCATTTAGGCTTTTAGTTGATTTTCATTAGGATTGAAGCTCATTTACCTCTAGATTTTTTTTTCTCTTGGCTCCCTCACTGTAATCACATTTACTTGGATGAAAGTCCCAAAGTTTTTTCATAAAAGTAGTTTCCAAGTAAGTTTGTTTAGGATCATGGCTTTAAGGAGCCTTATAACTCAGTCCAGAACCTAGTAAAGGAAAGCCAAATTATTTGGCATATAGTCAGTGGCCAGGATCCAAAGAGGTGCTCAGACTTGAACAAGGCGCTTGCCCTAGCCCAGCAGAATCCTTGACGTTTTCCTTCTGTTCTTTGAACCGTTGTTTGTTTTCCCACTCATGCCATATCACAAGCTGTGTTTGAAACTCCAGCTCTTTACAAAAAATAATTTGGCACGGGGTGGTGGTGGCTGATGTTCGAAGCAAGCAAGCCTCAGCCCATCCCCTGCTCCCCTTAGACCCACTGAACCCATTTCATAATTCTTTGGATTCTGGCCAAATGTATTTGCATTTGCTTCACTGAGGCAGAACTTGCTGGCAGCCAAGCATCTCATGATGACAAGGTTGTGGACTGAGCTGTTACTTATTTCGGTGGGGCCACCGAATACGGGAAGAGATACCTCTTGAAGGCTGGGATGGCATCAGGACTAGCCGAGGTGGGCACTTGGCTCAGGGCCCACACTCATCAGAGTCCACATGGTTGGGCGAGCCCCAGTAGGTGAGGGCACCACATGGACTTTGCAGGGCTGGGTTGTAGGGTTGCCTGCAACCTGGCGCAGCAATTTCCAACCTTTCTAATCTGACAAAATCCTAAAATTGTCTAGGCGCACCGTCAGATTTTTTGACAATTGACAAGGCACACTGTGTTGCCAGTAGGGGGGCTCACATCCCCCCAATGCACTAGCGTGGCTGATAAAAGTGTAGCCCAGTGCAGAGGGCAAAAGGATCACAACAGAAAGCGATGTCACAGTTGTCTTTTCATTTGTCTTGTGGGTTTTGCCATAACCTTGGATAGAATAAAGATATCACACTGTGGTTTGATTCATTGCATTCTGCATTACATTCCACACTGAGTGGTATATAGATGAGTGGTATACAGTGATGGTATTATTCATATATTCATTATTCAAGGTTTTCACAATTGTGGCCACTGGTGTCAAGCTCAGCTTCTTGCCCCCCTAAAGCTTGTTGCCCGGTACAATTGCACCCCCCTGCACTTCCTTAGCAATGCTCCTGCCCCAATGGCCCTACTAATAAATGACTTTCCCCCCAAACTCCAGTGGCACACTGATTGAAAATACCTTACCTACTGCCTATACTGTCTCTTGGAGCCGAACTTGCAACTGTATTAACAATCATTGTGTCCATGTTTATTGTAACCATCAACTTCCTAGACACCGCAATCTACCTAAAATTAAAGAAGTGATGGCAGAAAGTCCCTGTTTACTAGTCAGTACATCATTTGAGTACCAACTATTTGCAGACCCCAAATGTCAGGAAGCAATTAAAGAGGAACACTCCGTTTTGCTCTCAACTGTATATCTTCCCGGGAAAACGGAAAGAAACAAAAGCCTGTTTCCAAGTTCAGTGCCTGTCCCCTTGCCTGAGGCTTGGGATGACTTTCAAAGGAAAAGCCAAATATTAGATAAGCATAAGTTGGCAGTGCTAGGGGAGTTTTCTGCCAGATGGGTTACAGCATTTAGGAGAGTCACATCGGAATAATCACCTGATAATGACAGTGCCTTGGGAATTCCAGTTTGAAAAGCTCTCTTTCGTGGTATCGCTCATTGCAATTAGGCTGCCCCGCATTTCTGGGAGATTATGGAATGAGCTGATATTATTATTGCATCCGCTTATTTCAACAATAAATGTGATCTGTTAAGTTTTATTTCTGACAGATACGACGTATTTCAATTCCCTTTTTGGAAACAATAGATACTTTAAAAGAGTGACTCTATCCGGCAGGAATTTATGGAGATTAGCCGCATGTAACCTCCTTCATTTGTTCTAGAGCCAGATTCTTTTGTGATTGCTGACTGGTACGTTTTCAGCTCGCTTCTGACCAGGAATGTGGGGTCGCAGATATTCCTATAGATGGCTTGTACAGTGCTACAGTCTGCCAACAGTGTCCTACTCAAAGCAATATGGGTGAATTCTGATTCTGTTTCTCTTATAATACCAAGGACGATCCTGGGGGTGGCGTGGCGTGGCACTATAGGGTGCCGTCCCCCCCCAGCGGCCTCACATGGCCATGAAGGATTGCCCCCCCTTCAAGAAGAGGCAGGTGCTGTTTCATAGCCACATTGTTCTGGGAAGCGGCCTTGAAATGCAAATTGGCAATCTTGGACTACAGCAATTGCACAATCATGAAACATTCAGGACAGAAAGCAAGACTAAGACAAAATGTGATGTAAAAGCAGTGAACTAAAAACAAATTATATATATATATATATATATATATATATATATATATATATATATATTCCTCTTGCTATATATATATAGCAAGAGGAAGGTCTGCAGCTTCCAAGATGGTTGCCCCCAACTTTCTGCAACCCACCTGACATCAGGTCATGCCCCACAGATTGAGGAACACTGGTATAGTCACCGATGCACGATGAACTATGAGAGACACAGCTGTTGAATGGCTTAGTAGGAGGCAGTGTTGTCCAGCTCTCAGGCAATGATGTATCTCTTTCAAAGCTTGTATGAACTGGGCTAGCTATGGTGCCCGGGTCAAATGTCAGGGGCTTTGGGGATAAGACTCCAACACCCAATTTTGACAATATTCAACAAGGCCAGAAGTTTACTTTGGATGGATCACAGCTGGTGCTAGACTAGAGGGATGTCAAGGGGAGCGGGCAGTCCCCCCCCCAGACTAGTTGTCTCCCTGCTGCTCCCCCCATTCCTGGACCCCCCTGGTAGCTTTAAGTAAATTGCAGAGCCTTTTTCTTTATTGTAAAGAGCCAGTTGTGAGCTCTCTTCCATTTTTGTTTTCTTTTAGAAATCAAATATGTGAGACAGAGTTCATTCCCGCTCTCAGAAATGCACTTTGCTCCTTCTCCCTTGTTCAGTTTTTCCCCTCAGTTTTCCGGGACGGTCCAGGAGGCCTGAGGCCCCCTCTGCAAGCCTCCCCCATGTTGTAAACAAACAGCCCTGTCTGGCACACAAAAAGCACTTCCTGTGAGAAGAGGAAGTGCTCGCGGGAAAAGAGGAAGTGCTTTTCGCGCACCAAATGGTTTACAACATTGGGGAGGCTAGCAGAGGGGCTGCAGGAAGAGGCCGGAGTGACCCCCCTCGGAGGAGGTAGGGATCCCCAGGGTACCCACAGTGCCACAATCGCTGCAGCTGTTGGGGACCCCTGCATGCCCCCAATCCCTGCCTCCGCCAGCACTTACAGTGGTCCCAACATCCAAGCAGAACATTGGGAACTGCTACTCTATATGCTTACCTGGGAGTAAGGAGCTTCTAAGTAAACACTGCAGGATTCTGCTATTTACGTATTTACCAATATATATTTTACGCTGAGATCAGTGGGAATTTTCAAATACTGTTACAAGCGAAGCATCTCTCCAAGTCCAAGTTTGTGCCGCTTCAGAAATGAAAGAATTGTAACACGTGGGGACGAACTGCCACCTCACGCTTCAGTAAAGCTGCAACAGATTTACAAGGCCTGGTTTAAAAAAAAAATGTAGATGTTTGTCCCCCCCCATGGAAAGCTCAGCCCTTGAGTGTACGTGTATGTGAGTCAAGCTATGAAGGCCATAAAACTCTGACTGCAGAAACCCAGTGACTGACAACTGGAGAGAAAGGGGTCTGTTTCAGAAATGTGACTCACGAGTACAGCTGTTTGAAATCGGTGTTATTTACCTTACTGAGAAGTGAACCCATTGTGTTCAGTAAGACTCACGTTGTAATCCAATGTAACTTGCTGGAAAGAAACACTTCTACTCATGAGAGAAAGGCTCGTGTGTTCTCCAGAGGTCTCTGGTTCTGAATGCATGGACAACAGACTGTCAACAGCCCTGTGATGATTAATTTAGAATATGTAACTAGGTCAACTTCAGAGACTATAATTAGGTTCTCACAACCTGAAAAACCCTCTTCCCTTTTTAAGAGTCTGACAACTATGGATGAGGACACAGCCAGCCATGGTTACTTTCACCCCACTCATCCTTGGTCCAGTGGCACAGCTATGGAGCAGCAGCATGGTAAATACGGCAGGCACCACAACACACTGTGTAAGCAGCCCCTCCCACTGGCTATCAGAGCCATTCCAGGCAGCCATAGCAATTGTGGCAGCCGTAGTACTTACCCCTGTAGCTACCACACACTCCTACCATCCACCTACCTGCCTTAAGACAAATAAAATAGGACTTGCTTGCTCCATCAGGCGGAAAGGAAGGATGGGGGATAGGATCAGTAGAAAAACCAGGAAGTAGAGACCTTTCCACGTGTTCACCTCTTCTGCTGCCATGGTTGCTTCTAAACTGGCCAGGTAATGAAGATTCTGGGACTGGAAAGCCATCCCCTAAAGCTTCCCCACTTGACCAGTCTGGAAGAGGTAGTGGGGGAGGAAAGGAAGCAGCAGACCCTGATTGCTTGTGATCATCAGCAACAGTGTCACGGGGTGGCTACCTCCAGCTAACTGCTGGAAGCAGCCCCCCTCCTCTCACTCATGTATGCTTGGGTTTATCCCTATCATCATGATATTATATCACCATCAAAGCCACTCCAGTTTCTCCTGTCATGTGCCAAATTCTGACCCTCCTTATCCAGTATTGGATCAGTTTCCACCATGACTCTTCCTGTTTCCTGGATTTGAAAAGAAAGAGGGGGACAGAGCTGAAGAGGAAGTGTGAAGGAGATGGGAGTTGTGGGCTAGAATGCCTCTGAAAGTCTAGCCTACCACTTCCTGTCTTTCACACTGCCTCTTCCTTTTTGAAACCAGAGAGAACGAAGAGAGGTGGTGGTGGATGTCTGCAGATGAGCATTCCTGGTCAATTTGTTGTGTGAGGCGATCACCTCAGGTCAGCTTCATGGACAGGCCAGCGCTGTCTGATATAACACAACTGTACACTTTGCCATGTTGTGTGAGTGACCTTAAAACTGTTACTCACAGTTATTGAAGGTCTTTTTGAAGAGGTGTATTTGAAGCAATTTCTAGGCTGGTCCTGTTGATAGTTAACATTGTGGAAGACTGTTGTAGAAAGCAATGTTTACTGTATTTTAATCTCTATGTCATGTGTTGACTATCTTGGAAGTGCATAGTTGTATTTCCATGTTGACAATAATTATACTACGTATATTCCTAGCATTGAATTCAGTCCATTTCCATATTGGCTTGTCAATGAGCATTATGGTTTTTTGTTTAACGTAATTCCTCTTTGATAAGGCACACTATACTTCCTTTATTCCAATGGATTCAAATGTATCCACACATTTGGAAAACATCTTTAGCTGTCATTTTGAAGAAAAATGGAAAAGTGTTCAGACTTCCAGAACTCTTTTTGTGGGTCATATTTGTTTACTGTGGGTTCCTCACTCCAGGGGTTGGGTTGGAATGTGCTTGCATTTGGTTTGTGGCTTCTAGGAACAAAAGCTCTGGCTTATTTTTAAGTGTAACATATTCTTGTAAGGAAGGAAGGGGAAAACAATAAGGCTGAACCAAATATTATCCATCAAACATATTTGGTACAAAAAGGAGCCTTCAAAGGGGCTGAAATGTTTCCCCAAAGACACTACCACCACCACCAGCATACCCTGTTCACGCTAGTTCACTGCTGGAGGCTTGGTGGCATTTTTTTTATTTCAATAATAGTCAACTTTCTAGTAAGAGTGAGGTCAACATTCAGTCAATCAGGTTGGCTGTGTGACAATATCTCCAGGAGGAAACCAAGCTAGTTCCGAGTAAGGGCAATGTTAGCTTCAATTGCCCTCATTGACATCTCAGTGGTGCTTAAGCATGGTTTTATCTGGATCTGAGAGCCCGATCCTATCCGCACAGGATACAAGCAGGCTGAAGCATCTCTTCAAGAGAAGGGGACATTTGTCCTCTTGCCCCGAGAAAATCCCCAGCCAGCTCAATAGGGCTTCTCAAGTTTGCTTCCTGCTGTTCCCCCATTCTCCCCTCTGTCCACCCTTCCTCCATCCCAGAACGCCTCCCCCATGCCCTTCTTCCACCCTCCCCGAACTCTCATGCCGCTCAGTGCTTGCCTCCTCACCACTAGCAGCCGGGGCTCCTGCAGCAGCGTCAAGGGGGCAGCACAAGCCCCCCCCCGTCAGCACTGCGTATTTGGCTGGTGGCGCAAATGCACCGTATGGCACCTTTGTGACACCCACTGCCGGCTCTGTGGCTGCAGCCATGGTGGTTAGGCAGCACAGGATTGGGCTGGGCATAAAGTTAATTATCCTAAAAATAAAACACAATTTTTAAAGCAATGCAAGGGAATGGAACAGCAGCTAATACAACCGTTTGCAGTCTTTTCAATAACGTATCAAAACTTGCAGTAATTTTTTTAAAAAAAGTATTTTAAATGGCTGCAGAGCCGGCTGTTTGAGCTTCCCCGGAGGGCTTGTAAAACGCATGCCACGACTGAGATAGTCATGCTCCTCCTCCCAATCTTATTTCCACCAATCATGACATCCCAAGCAAAGCCTAAACAGAGTCTAATGAGGTTCATTTGTGGAAAATACTTCTTAACCTGGGCCCAGACCATGTAAGAATAAAAAGGTCAGGGTAAAAAGATCAAAATCATAACTTTGGCTTGTCATTTCCGTACCTGAGCTGCGCGGACCTGGCCACAGTGACCCACGCCTTAGTGACATCTAGATTAGATTATTGCAATGCGCTCTACGTGGGGCTGCCTTTGAAGACGGTCCGGAAATTACAACTAGTACAGAACGCGGCTGCTCGGTTGGTTGCTGGGGCACATCGGTTTGACTCTGTCGAGCCGTTGCTTCGGCGACTACACTGGCTGCCGGTTCTGTTCCGGTGCTAGTTTTGATGTTTAAAGCCCTTTACAGCTCGGGTCCGGGGTATTTGAGGGACCGCCTCCTCCCATATAATCCTGCCCGTGCTCTCAGATCATCTGGGGGGCCCCTTTTGACTGTGCCGCCACCAGGAGAGGTCAGAGGGACGGCGGCCAGGAATAGGGCCTTCTCGGTGGTGGCCCCACAACTTTGGAATACCCTCCCCTTAGAATTAAGAACTGCTCCCTCTTTGGCAACATTCTGGCGGGGGCTGAAGACCTTTTTATTTCGAAAAGCTTTTAATTGTTGACAGGCTGGCTGGTTTTTGATATTCTTGCTTATATTTTATGATCCATGGGGCTTACTGTTGTTTTTTAAATTTTAATTGTTTTAATGTTGTTTTTAAATTATTGTTTTCAATGTGAAATTGTAATTTTTATTGTATTTTATTGCCATTGTTGTAAGCCGCCTTGTGTGCCTATGGGCAGAAAGGCGGGGTATAAATTGAATAAATAATAATAATAATAATAATAATAATAATAATAATAATAATAATAATAATAAT
>JAJKFI010015873.1:0-19901 GCA_029204185.1 Lerista edwardsae
TAATAATAATAATAATAATAATAATAATAATAATAATAATAATAATAAATTAGTATTTATATACAGCCTTTCTTGGTCATCAGATTCCTTTTTTGACTTTAATTCAAGGCGGTTTACATGGCAGGCATTTCTAAACCCGAGGGTTTTTACAATCACAAAGAGTGCTAATCTTACAAGAACTATCTACATTCAGATGACACTTTCAAGTCCAGTCTGTCTTTCTGGCCTCACGATGCCTTCCCAATGGCTGATACACGGCCTCTTGCTCTCACCAAGAGACAACTGGCCAGCACAACTCCTCTCTCACAGGCAGCCTTGGCTCAGCTCCAATCTTATCAGCCGCATTCTTCAAGGTCTGCCGCTCACGGAAACTTCCAGTGCTCTCGAACTGGCGACCTTGGGATCTTATCTTTAGGCAGGACAGAGGCTTTAACCCTCTAGACTAGGATGTCCTGCCTTTTACACTTTGAATGGCAACTAGAACCAAACTGGAATATTGACTGCAAAATTAAGGGAAACGGGGCAATAAAGGGAAACTAAACCAAATGAAATCACTCAGAAAGTAATTAATACAGAATGGTACAATGGATGTGCACTGAGCTTTGTAGAGCAGGAACCAATTCAGCCATGAATTGAATGGAACGTTTGTATTGTGGCCAATATGATTAGAAAAGAATCCGGAAACATCCAAAATGTGACTCCTACAAAAAAGTAAGAAGAACTTGTATGCATTCAAAAAATTACTTCTAGAGTATGCAAGAACAATGTGTCCTATTTTAATTCAGAAATTTTTTTACCTCTGTTAAGAAGCTCTGGAAGACCTTAGTTAATAGTTACCCAAGGAAAGAGATTGCTCTCATACAGGTCAGACAAGTTCTGTTGATGTCACGTGTGATCAATGTTTATAATCCTTGTTGACTGGCAAACCATGAGGTCAAGTGATTATTCTTCAAGCAGGCTCCATATGACGCACAGAATAATATTTGTTGACTGTGAAGCTTGTAAATATCTCCAGGCTTAGAGAATCTGGCATTTTAGTTAGCCACAAAATTCTTTGCAAAGAAGCATGATTAGGTGATTTGCCCCAAAAAACCAATTTGTAGTCGAGACTGGATCTGTCTTTCTTCTGTTTATTAGACCTTTGCCCCAATCACTAGGTCAGACAATTATGTATCCAAATTATGTATCCATTGATTTGTGAATTGCAATGTGTTACATCACCTCTCTGAAACAAAACACCACTCACACAATACGTCAAATATTGTGCTCCAGGAGTCTTGATTAGGATGCTTGTCATATATTGTCAAAGCAAATCCATCCCAGAATTTATAATGCAGATACTAGAATATGTTTTTCATCTACAAAGCATCTAACCATACCGTATCTTTGAATCAACATTTCATTTTGATACTGAATTGCACACTTCACATGGAATTCTGCATAGTACAGTTTCCAACAGAGACTTAGTAATATAGAATCAATGCTAACAAAAATTATTGTAATAAAAAGGTATGCACAATACTGGAAAGTTCCAGTATTCAATTGGTGGATAATAATGCTGAATTTAGTGGAAATGGACAAACTTTAGTAAAGTTGTCAGTAAAGTTGACTACGAAGTGCTGATGGACTTAAGATATTGGCTAGTGTTTGAGCTAGTGATACTATGGCAGTCATTTTAATGGGCACTAGCTAAGATGGTTTTACATCTGATTATTGATACACAAAATCCTGAAAGATTGCTCTATTGGGGTTGTTAGCCATAATGGCTACAACAGAGCTTTTACACTGAGGCAATATCTCTCTAGTTACCAGAGATGCCGAGAAAAAACAAAAATTGTGCCGTTTGTGGGCTTCCGGGATCATCTGATTGATTGTTACTGGACATAATGATTTAGAGTAGGCATTTCTTACGTTTGAAGCAGGGTAATCTTGATCAGGCCAAAGGCACACGTAGTCTATCACCTTGTATCCCACAGAGACCAATTAGGTGCTCCTGGGAAACGCATAAAGACAACTCACACACAGATACACCTAGTATTTAGCAACATACTACCTCTATTGTCATGCTGGCCGCAGAGTCCAGTCTAGTACAATTTACATTGGATTAGGCCAATAGCCTTCTGTAATGGAAGACCTTTCATCTGCATAAGAAGAGCACTGCTGGATCAGGCCAAAGGCCCATCTAGTCCAACTTCCTATATCTTAGAGTGGTCCATCAGATGCCTCAGGGAGCACACAAGACAACAAGATACCTGCATCCTGTTGCCATTCCCTTGCACCTGGCATTCTGAGGTAGCCTACTTCTAAAACCAGGAGGTTGCACATCCCCATCTCGGCTTGTAACCTGTGATGGACTTTTCTTCCAGAAATTGCCCAATCCCCTTTTGGATCTGGGCCAGATGCCAACCACATCCTGTGGCAAGGAATTCCACAGATTAATTACATGATGGATAAAAAAAATTCTGATCATAATCTGCTAGTATATAAGCTAGTCATAGCACAGTCCATCCCCTTATCTGTGATTTGTAAGAACTCAACATGCTGGTCCCCACCATATTGTGGTGAATTCAGATTTCCATGGTGGAAATCTGCTGCACTATTCAAATACTTCAAATACTTATTTTAATGTAATGCAGGTAAATGCAACGTAACACTCTAAACTTGAAAAAAACCCTTTGTTTTGTTGTTATGCTCTAAGACAGTGGATCTCAAATGTTTTAGACTAGGACCCACTTTTTAGAATGGCACTTTTTGCCAGGACCCACTGGAAGTGATGTCATAACCAGAAGTGACTTCATCAAGCAGGAAGTGTCATCACTGTGACGTAATCAAATGCAAACTGGCATTTTTTGGACTACAGCAATTGCACAACTACAAAACATCCAGGACAGAAAGCAAGATTAGGACAAAATACTATGTAAAAGCACTGAACTAAAAACAACATTTGAAAAACCCTCACTTGAAAATTCAAGCTGTTAACACTCACGGAAGGAATATAGCAAGAATAAGAGCTGCATCTTCCAAGATGGCTGCTTCCAGCCTTCTGTGACCCACCTGGCATCAGGTCACTACCCACCAAGTGGGTCCTGGCCCACAGTTTGAGAAACACAGCTCTAAGAACAAAAGATGTCTTCTGAGAACAGTTCTCAGTTTTCAGATCAGCTGCTCTTGTGGTTAACCAGGCTCTTTCCAGTTGTTATTACTTATTCCTGCCAAGGTTTTTTTCCCCCCAAATAGGCTATTTATTGCCAGATTTTTGTAAAGAACATTAAAAGTGGAGAAGAAAAAAAATCCCCTTGTAGCACTCCTGGAAACCAGATGTTCTACAGTTTCAACTCCAAGCTGGCCCAGGATGCTGAAAGCACAGTTCGCGTACTGTACTGAATGAGGTGAGAAACGTGAATGGGGAACTCGGCTGAATTCAGCAGTGAAAGCTGCTCGGACAAACACTGCGGTTTCCTTCAAGCATTCCCTGCCATATGAATGCCACTTTGCATGAAAAGCAGGATTGCTATTGAAGCAAACATGGGGAATGTTGCCACTTCAAGGAGCGCACCAAAGGAACGGTTTCAAAACATGCCTGGAAACATTTGGCCACAATTATTGCATTTGTGTTCCAACTCAAAAATGCCAGCTGACACGCAGCGGGCCCTCAAGCATGGTATTTTAAGTGGTCCCGTTGTGCGCATTGTTCTGAGCTGCGGACATGGAAGCTTAGAGGAGCCAATGATAAGAAAACCCACAGCCGAACAGGGCCTCCTTCTAGCCCTGGCACCTGACCAATGCCTGTCAGTGGCGGTGCGATGCCTGTAGTGGCCCAAGATTCTTGCAGGGTCTTTACAGGAGCAGGCTGGCATGGATGAGATCCCGCAGAGCCCTAAGTCCTTTATATTGTTGCTATCCTATTTAGGATTTCACAGGCCCAGCCCAAGCCAATCCAGCATCCAAAGCCATACCACATTCCGCTGTCCGCTGCCTCTGTATATCCTCTGTATATCCTCTGCCCCCCCCATTCCCATCGCTGCTGCCGTACCTCCTCTGCTGCCACTGCTTTCTTTAAACCAATGACGTGAAGAGGATTCTGGGTGTGGACGCCTCGTCTCCCAGAATTCTCCTGCCCACTCAGCCAGTTTAATGGGACTGGTAGAGGCAACAGGGGCATTAGCTTCCTCCTCCTCCTCTAGCTCACTCACTCAGGCTGCAATCCTAAACCAGAGTTAGGCCGGCACAAGGAACCCTGTAAAGTATGTTTGGACCACTCTCAGAGTCAGAGAGGCCAGCACACAGACGTGCGTCATCCTCCCTGACTCCGAAAGTAGTCCAAATGCGCTTTACAGCGGCCCTGGTGCTGGTCAAACTCTGCTGGCCTAACTGTGCTGGCCTAACTCCAGATTGCACCCTCAGAGTGTGTGGGGTACAGGCCAGATGGGGCACCCAAGCAGGCAGTGGGCTGACAGAGACAGTGGGTGGGCATGATGTGCAGGGCACTTCCCCACCAGTTCAATATCTCCCCAAAATCACCACTTGAAGTGACTTCATGGATTGGCCGTCCCAGTAGTGATTTTGGAGGTTGTTCTATGACCAAAGTTACAGAGTTGAATGGCACCATGTCATCTGCAGCCCCCTTCTCCTTTTGCCTTCAATCTTTCCCAGCATGAGGGTCTTTTCTAAAGAGTCCTCTCTTCTCATCAGGTGGCCAAAGTACTTGAGCTTCAGCTTCAGGATTTGTCCTTCCAGGGAGCAATCAGGCTTGACTTCCTGGAGGATTGACCGATAGGATCTCCTTGCAGTCCAGGGGACTCGCAGGAGTCTTCTCCAACACCATAATTTGAAAGCATCTATTCTTCGGCGCTCTGCCTTTCTTATGGTCCAGCTCTCACAGCCATACATTGCTACTGGGAAAACCATTGCTTTGACTATGCGAACCTTTGTTGGCAGGGTGATGTCTCGGCTTTTGATTAAGTTGTCTAGGTTTGCCATAGCTTTCCTCCCAAGAAGTAAATGTCTTTTAATTTCATGGCTGCAGTCACCGTCTGCGGTGATCTTGGAGCCCAGGAAAATAAAGTCTGTCACTGCTTCCATTTCTTCCCCTTCTATTTGTCAGGAAGTGATGGGAGTGGTGGCCATGATCTTAGTTTTTTTAATGTTGAGCTTCAAACCAATTTTGGCACTTTCCTCTTTCACCCTCATCAGAAGGTTCTTGAGGTCTTCCTCACTTTCTGCCATTAGAGTGGTATCATCTGCATATCTGAGGTTGTTGATATTTCTCCCAGCAATCTTGATTCCAGCTTGTGACTCATCCAGCCCAGCCTTCCTCATGATGTACTCTGCATATAAGTTAAATAAGCAGGGTGACAGTATACAGCCTTGTCGTACTCCTTTCCCAATTTGAAACCAATCAGTTTCATGTCCAGTTCTAACTGTAGCTTCCTGACCTGCATACAGGTTTCTCAGAAGACAGATAAGGTGGTCTGGTACTCCCATCTCTTCAAGAACTTGCCACAGTTTGTTGTGATCCACACAATCAAAGGCTTTGTCATAGTCAATGAAGCAGAGGTAGATGTTTTTCTGGAACTCTCTTGCTTTCTCCATGATCCAGCGAATGTTGGCAATTTGATCTCTAGTTCCTCTGCCTCTTCGGAAACCAGCTTGTACATCTGGTAGTTCTCGATTCACATACTGCTGAAGCCTAGCTTGTAGGATTTTGAGCATCACCTTGCTAGCATGTGAAATGAGTGCAATGATGCAGTAGTTTGAACAATCTTTGGGATTGGAATGTAAACTTATCTTTTCCAGTCTTGTGGCCACTGCTGGGTTTTCCAATTTTGCTGGCATATGGAGTGCAGCACTTTGACAGCATCATCTTTTAAGATTTTGAGTAATTCCGCTGGAATGCTGTCAGCTCCACTAGCTTTGTTGTTAGTGATGCTTTCTAAAGCCCACTTGACTTCACACTCCAGAATGTCAGGTTCGAGCTCAGTGACCGCACCATTGTGGTTATCAGGAACATTTAAATCAGCCTTATATAGTTCCTCTGTGTATTCTTGCCACCTCTTCTTAATCTCATCTGTTTCTATTAGGTCCTTGCCATTCCTGTCCTTTATTGTGCCTACCTTAGCATGGAATTGTCCTTTGACATCTCCAATTTTCTTGAAAAGATCTCTAGTCTTTCCCATTCTATTGTTTTCCTCTATTTCTTTGCATTGCTCATTTAGGAAGGCCTTCCTATCTCTCCTTGCTGTTCTCTGGAAATCTGCATTCAGTTGGGTATAAATTCTAGGACTTTGCATATCACCAGTTGGGCATACCTAGCCAATAATGTAGGGCATGCACAAAACAGTAGCACAACCTTCATCCATCATGTGGTTCACAACACAGAATAGGCTTCCCTGGGCCTCAGAATGCCCTTGAAGGGAATGCCTTTTGCGGGGCTCAGTTGAGCTCCGGTCAGGTTTGAAGGTTACGGGGGGGGGTCCTAATTCCATGGCTTTGAATACCAGCAGAATTTGGTATCCATAGGAGTTCTGGGAATGGAACCCTCACGGCTAGTGAGGGCCCACTGTACAAGTGTCTGATGGGGGGGAGGTGATTATCAGGTTATCAGATTATCAACTGATAATCACATCATGTCACATATAATAGTTGTTGCTTGTTGGGTATTGCAGAATAAGAAAACTCAAGCATGAGAGGGAATCTGCATTAAGCCTTATATCCGCTTCTGTACAGTCCAAAGGTTGAAGTCCATCACGTTCCAGACTGCTGCCATCCCCACACAATGTAGGAACGAATTACGTCACGTTCCATGGTAGCCTTAAAGGCACCTGCAATTTTCTTTTACAATCTTGCCAAAACAGAAATCCTAGTGGGATTATTTCTTGAGGCTTTGCAGCAGTCACCAATAATGTATTTACTAATAGTGAAGCTTTAACATAAGAGAGGTATTATCGAAAGTCTGGGGGTTTGAGAGTGTATTGAAGATGGATCAGAAATCTTCTATTTCCTGTTTCATTTGACAATATATTTTTATTGGGCAGACCAGAAAGGCACAGATTCCAGATTTCCACTTTAAAAGTCTTTTGGAATACACAGCTAATTTCCTGCAGACATGAGTTTTCGGCTTTTATGTAGTGTTGCAATAACTTGTCCAAAATATCACTTCAAACAGCTTAGAAACCAAGTGCCTGATCCAGCCAAGGCGAAGCCCTTTTAAGTCCCATTGATATCGACTAGAAACTATGGTGCTTGACTTTGCCATTGAAATCACTGGACCTAAAAAGGGCTTAACTTTGGTTGAAAATAGAAGATGTTGAAAGTGGAGTCTGCTCTTGTGAGAAGACTGCCAATTCTTGAAACAAGGGGGTAGAAAATCTGGCACCAGAACTGAGTCCAGAAGCAGCCTCCAAATGGCCTGAGATGAAGGGTGCAATCCTAACCTGGAGTTAGGCCCACACAGTTAGGCCAGCAAAGTTTGGCCAGCATAAAGGACACCCTAAAGTATGTTTGGACCACTCTCGGAGTCAGAGAGGCCAGCACACAGATGTGCGCCATCCTCCCTGATTCCGAGAGTGGTCCAAACGCGCTTTACGGTGGCCCTTGTGCCAGCCAAAATTGTGCCAGCCTAGCTCTAGGGAAAAAGAAGAAAAAGTTGGAGAAACAAGTCAGATGATTTTTACAAATGGGCAGCCCAATCCTAAACTGCACTGGCACAGTCAGGCCACATGGTCTGCACTGCATCCTAGCCAGATTAGAAGGTGGCTGGGGGATATTTTTCCCCTTGCCCGGAGTAAAGCCCAGGCCGTCCCTAAGGGACTTCTTGGATCTGCAGCAACTACTCAGTGGCAGAAATCTGGGAAACCCATGTAGGGCTGCCCAGCCCGGGAGCTGGGGTTAGGAATGGCAAGAGAGGTCTCTGCCAAACCCGCCCCCTCTTGGGCCAGATCCTCCTCCGAGTCTGCCCTCCTACCACCCCAAAACACCTCCTCCCTGCCTTCAAACTGCCCTCCCACAACCCACATCCATCCTCATGCCACCTGGCGCCAACTCAACGCTGCCACCATGGGGAATGGAACTGGTGTCGGCAGGCTGGTGCACATCTTTTTGCTGGTACTGCCAGCTCCCAAGTAAGCGCAAATGTGCTTTACAGCATGTCTGATAACTTGGAACGGGCATAAGGAGGCCTGTGTTGGCTTAGCGCAACATTCAGATTGCACTGTTGGTTGATCCATACTTCACAGAAACAGTATAGAAAATTAAAGTTTAGTGTATAGCATAGATTTTGAACTTGTGATGCCTTTACCCCTAGATGGTGCATGAAGGAGATTCAAAGAGTGCTCTAAGAATTAAGAAAACATTTTGAATCAAGAAAAATTTAATGCATGATGCACAAAAGGTTAATAACCTATAATACATAGGTACCTTAAATGCACTGATTTTACAGCACAAGCACGTATGCTAGATTACATACAAATCTAGCTTCCATTTATTACACATTTTCCATCATTATTTTCTCATCTGAGTTTATAAAAATGATTAGATGCAATATCAAAGCACGGAATCACTGCATTTTTCTTTAAGCTTGCAAATTGTGCACTCTCGAAGCCCAAGAAAGCAAATCTAATTCTGAGCTCTCTGAACTGTACTGCAAAATTCCTTTTCTCTTATTCAGCATATTTAGTTTTCTAAGGATTTCACCATTCTGAATTATACACACTACTCTTGTATAACAGTTCCTCTCTCAGTAGGTTTTTCCCATCTGTTCTCTGTTTTTGAGAGCAGACATGTGTTCCTCTTTATCCACTATGTGTCACCAGTTTGCTACAACAAATTTAGTGAAGTGGAAACCAGGTCAAGGTGAAGTTTATTTCATGTGCTTACGTTCCAGTTCATTTTTATTGCTTGTCACATGCCAATCAGATTTATTTTGAACTGTTGCTTTAAAATCTGAAACTATGGTCTGTTTCCCAGTGATGTAATATCAATGGATTGCTTCAGTCAATGAATTTCATTCATACATCTAAAAACAGATCTACGTTGGAATCCAAAGAGCCTCTTAGGCATGGACAAATGTTTTTGTACATACACTGGGGCTTCCACATGTTTTGTGTCAAACTCTTTGCACTGCACTGCAATATGAATATTTACAGAGTTTGGGAGTGGCTTGCCAGGCAATGCAAGAGGAAGGGGTTGTGAACAATGACTAGAAAACTCCCCTGTAAGCCGGCACATTAGTTCTCCCTATGTTTTGTCTTGACATGTCTACACGAGTCAGCAAAAACATGTATTTTTGCGACTCGACTCGAGTCCTGAGCTCCCATTCCTGATGAACATGCACACACTTCTTACTCTCTGACAAGCTGGGACTTTTTCCCTTCATCATGTGGGGAAGGCAGTTTGTCTGGTTTGGACAATATCCCTCCACAAGCGATTGAGCAAGAAAACCCCATTTTGTCCAGATAATGGGTGGAGCATGCAAACCAGTGGTGTCATTCAGGGGGAATGGACCAGAATGGGCGTTCCGGATCCTAACGGGCTCCGTGGCTGGTTCCGGGTTCCCGACAAGTGCCAATCAAAAGTGAGTTCCTGTTCCTAAATCATTTGAATGACACCACTGGTGCAAACCCACAGTATTCGACCCCCCACAAATGGGCCTTCTTGATGGTGGCTTCTGGTTTGTGGAATTCCCTTCCCCTGGAATTGAGAATGGCTCCATCTTGGAGACCTTTCAGTGGGGCCTCAAGACATCTTCATTCAAGACGGCCTTTGACTGCTTCCATGATGGGCTGGCACTTGTAATGCCCCTTTAATTGACTGTAAATATTGCGTGATCAGTTGAGGTCAATTTTCTTTATTGTTTTTTTGTTTTATGTTTTAGCATTGTTCTAATCATTCATTTTGTATTCTTTTTATGTTGTAAACCACCTTGGGCGTCCCTAATGTGTGGGAGCCAACAGTGCCACCCCTGTGTTTCACTTTTCAGTAAAACAGCAGCTGTGGATGACTTGCTTTTCGTTGTATGACTTGCAATTTTAGACAGAGACGCAAGACCCACATGAAAACAGAATCGGAGAGCATCGACAAACTGGTCTCATGCAGCGAGAGAGCATCCAAAGCTCTGTAGTGTATGCTTTACAATACCATCATAAAGAGAGTGTATTATAATACTATAATGGAGAATCTGGCAATCTGTTTTTTGTTTCCAGCAGGCTATGGATTACGTGAGCCTGAAATCCACTGAAGCCTTCCCAAATGGTTGACCTGTGTTGCTCATTGTGAATCGTGGCCAATTATCTGAATATATTATGCAGTTGTTTTTTTAAGCCAAACGATTAGTTCAAGCAAATATTTGCATTTCTTCCATGTGCTCTGAAAACAGTTGCTCTTTCCAGTATTTTTAACCACAACAGCAGGAAGACAAAAGAGTCACAATTAGATTCCTGAGATCCCACTGAAGTCCATGAAATGCCAGCAACCCCAGCGCAGGCTGGAGTCAAAATGACCTGGATACCCATTATGAACTGGCCTGAATTTACATGATGGCAAAACAAAAAGCAGCAGGGCTGGAGACAGAAGAAACTTTTACTGCATCCATTTCTAGGCTGCTTCATTTCCAAATCAAGATAAGAATCTTATTGCATATCTTTCCTCCCCTCTTCAAAAAAAAACCCCCAAAGCTCCCTTGGAGCCATTTTTGCTAGACAGGAGGTCTCGGATTTATCTAAATGATGTTAATTGCAAACATTCTTTAAAGAACATTGCAAGAAGATGGCAATAAAGGCTTTTGTGAAGGCCCTTTTGGTTCCATGTCAATGTTAATAGCTGATGTTCAAGGCTCAGAAAGTCCACTAGTGTAAGACAGACAGACACAAAAAGTGTTTGCAATGGCAAATGCTTGAAAAATTGATGTTCTCTAACCCAGTTTCCATTTTCTGGAATCCAGTAAATGATTACTACTATTGCCATAAATGTTTTCTCATGCCTCCCTGGGGCACCTGGTGGGCCGCTGTGAGATACAGGAAGCTGGACTAGATGGGCCTTTGGCCTGATCCAGCAGGGCTCTTCTTATGTTCTTATGTTCTCCTTTAATTGCCTAATTTGTCTTGTTTATTGGAGCCAACATTACAGTTTCAATACTATAAAGACACTATAGTTTCACCACTCCATTCATGGGTTAGCTAAGGCAAGCACTTCTGGCCCCAGACTGGTGAGGATAGCCAAAGGTCATCACCCACTCACCTCCACTACTCCTTTTCTTCCATCCAACTCCCTGGACTAGAAAAAGAAAAAGAAGGATAGAGCAGAAGGTGGGGTGTCAGAGGAGCGGATTGGTGGGCTAGAATGTCTCTAACGCTCTAGCCAACCACTCGCCTCTCCTCCATGCTTTATCTTTGTTATCATGTTGTTATTTGCCTGTTAACCGCTTTGTGAACTTTATGTTGAAAAGCGGTATATAAATATTAGTGATTGATTGATTGATTGATTGATTGATTGATTGATCTTCTGTTCTTTTCTTTTCTGTTCCAAAGAGTGAGAGTTAGAATGGATAAAAGGAAATACTTTTTTTTAACCCAGAGGGTAATTAATCTGTAGAACTCCTTGCCACAAGAGATGGTGATGGTGCCTTTAAGAGGGGATTGGACAGATTTCTGGAGGAAAAGTCCATCATGGGCTATAGGCCATGATGGGTGGTGCAACCTCCTTATGTTAGAAGTAGGCTACTTCAGAATGCCAGGTGCAAGGGAGTGGCAACAGGAGGCAGGCATCTTGTGGTCTCGGTGCTCCCTGAGGCATCTGGTGGGCCACTGTGAGATACAGGAAGCTGAATGAGATGGGCCTTTGGCCTGATCCAGGTCTCCTTTTATGTTCTTGTGTTCTTATGAGAGGAACAGGATCTCACCAAGTGAGGGGGATAGCATTTTGGCATGACCCCAGTTTTCCTAGTCTCCAGAAAGGCTTTCACCAGTCCTTGGAATTGTGTGTTAATTGGCACAGGACTTTGTAGGCCCAGCTACTATAGGTGTCAGCTGCCAGCATTGTCAGGCAGTTGCCAAGGGCCCAAACCCTCAGACGACCGTCTCTAAGAACTAACCGTTGTTCAGTAGATTCTGTCCCAGTCTGAGTTCAACCTTTGTTTGGACTGTTGTGTAGTGATTCTTTTCTAGTCAGGGAGACATAATTCTGTTTAATCTGTTGTTCTGTTCATGCTGAGCTGTGGATTGTTTCCTTGGTTAATTTTAGGGAAGTACATATCGTTCAATGCTAGTATTTGTAAATATATAGGATACAGCATTTTATACCAATAGTGTACTAGGCCCAAAGAAGAAGATGCAGCAGTACAACATTGCTGACTTACAAAAAGCACATTGCTTGCATTTAGGCTTTTAGTTGATTTTCATTAGGATTGAAGCTCATTTACCTCTAGATTTTTTTTTCTCTTGGCTCCCTCACTGTAATCACATTTACTTGGATGAAAGTCCCAAAGTTTTTTCATAAAAGTAGTTTCCAAGTAAGTTTGTTTAGGATCATGGCTTTAAGGAGCCTTATAACTCAGTCCAGAACCTAGTAAAGGAAAGCCAAATTATTTGGCATATAGTCAGTGGCCAGGATCCAAAGAGGTGCTCAGACTTGAACAAGGCGCTTGCCCTAGCCCAGCAGAATCCTTGACGTTTTCCTTCTGTTCTTTGAACCGTTGTTTGTTTTCCCACTCATGCCATATCACAAGCTGTGTTTGAAACTCCAGCTCTTTACAAAAAATAATTTGGCACGGGGTGGTGGTGGCTGATGTTCGAAGCAAGCAAGCCTCAGCCCATCCCCTGCTCCCCTTAGACCCACTGAACCCATTTCATAATTCTTTGGATTCTGGCCAAATGTATTTGCATTTGCTTCACTGAGGCAGAACTTGCTGGCAGCCAAGCATCTCATGATGACAAGGTTGTGGACTGAGCTGTTACTTATTTCGGTGGGGCCACCGAATACGGGAAGAGATACCTCTTGAAGGCTGGGATGGCATCAGGACTAGCCGAGGTGGGCACTTGGCTCAGGGCCCACACTCATCAGAGTCCACATGGTTGGGCGAGCCCCAGTAGGTGAGGGCACCACATGGACTTTGCAGGGCTGGGTTGTAGGGTTGCCTGCAACCTGGCGCAGCAATTTCCAACCTTTCTAATCTGACAAAATCCTAAAATTGTCTAGGCGCACCGTCAGATTTTTTGACAATTGACAAGGCACACTGTGTTGCCAGTAGGGGGGCTCACATCCCCCAATGCACTAGCGTGGCTGATAAAAGTGTAGCCCAGTGCAGAGGGCAAAAGGATCACAACAGAAAGCGATGTCACAGTTGTCTTTTCATTTGTCTTGTGGGTTTTGCCATAACCTTGGATAGAATAAAGATATCACACTGTGGTTTGATTCATTGCATTCTGCATTACATTCCACACTGAGTGGTATATAGATGAGTGGTATACAGTGATGGTATTATTCATATATTCATTATTCAAGGTTTTCACAATTGTGGCCACTGGTGTCAAGCTCAGCTTCTTGCCCCCCTAAAGCTTGTTGCCCGGTACAATTGCACCCCCCTGCACTTCCTTAGCAATGCTCCTGCCCCAATGGCCCTACTAATAAATGACTTTCCCCCCAAACTCCAGTGGCACACTGATTGAAAATACCTTACCTACTGCCTATACTGTCTCTTGGAGCCGAACTTGCAACTGTATTAACAATCATTGTGTCCATGTTTATTGTAACCATCAACTTCCTAGACACCGCAATCTACCTAAAATTAAAGAAGTGATGGCAGAAAGTCCCTGTTTACTAGTCAGTACATCATTTGAGTACCAACTATTTGCAGACCCCAAATGTCAGGAAGCAATTAAAGAGGAACACTCCGTTTTGCTCTCAACTGTATATCTTCCCGGGAAAACGGAAAGAAACAAAAGCCTGTTTCCAAGTTCAGTGCCTGTCCCCTTGCCTGAGGCTTGGGATGACTTTCAAAGGAAAAGCCAAATATTAGATAAGCATAAGTTGGCAGTGCTAGGGGAGTTTTCTGCCAGATGGGTTACAGCATTTAGGAGAGTCACATCGGAATAATCACCTGATAATGACAGTGCCTTGGGAATTCCAGTTTGAAAAGCTCTCTTTCGTGGTATCGCTCATTGCAATTAGGCTGCCCCGCATTTCTGGGAGATTATGGAATGAGCTGATATTATTATTGCATCCGCTTATTTCAACAATAAATGTGATCTGTTAAGTTTTATTTCTGACAGATACGACGTATTTCAATTCCCTTTTTGGAAACAATAGATACTTTAAAAGAGTGACTCTATCCGGCAGGAATTTATGGAGATTAGCCGCATGTAACCTCCTTCATTTGTTCTAGAGCCAGATTCTTTTGTGATTGCTGACTGGTACGTTTTCAGCTCGCTTCTGACCAGGAATGTGGGGTCGCAGATATTCCTATAGATGGCTTGTACAGTGCTACAGTCTGCCAACAGTGTCCTACTCAAAGCAATATGGGTGAATTCTGATTCTGTTTCTCTTATAATACCAAGGACGATCCTGGGGGTGGCGTGGCGTGGCACTATAGGGTGCCGTCCCCCCCAGCGGCCTCACATGGCCATGAAGGATTGCCCCCCCTTCAAGAAGAGGCAGGTGCTGTTTCATAGCCACATTGTTCTGGGAAGCGGCCTTGAAATGCAAATTGGCAATCTTGGACTACAGCAATTGCACAATCATGAAACATTCAGGACAGAAAGCAAGACTAAGACAAAATGTGATGTAAAAGCAGTGAACTAAAAACAAATTATATATATATATATATATATATATATATATATATATATATATATATTCCTCTTGCTATATATATATAGCAAGAGGAAGGTCTGCAGCTTCCAAGATGGTTGCCCCCAACTTTCTGCAACCCACCTGACATCAGGTCATGCCCCACAGATTGAGGAACACTGGTATAGTCACCGATGCACGATGAACTATGAGAGACACAGCTGTTGAATGGCTTAGTAGGAGGCAGTGTTGTCCAGCTCTCAGGCAATGATGTATCTCTTTCAAAGCTTGTATGAACTGGGCTAGCTATGGTGCCCGGGTCAAATGTCAGGGGCTTTGGGGATAAGACTCCAACACCCAATTTTGACAATATTCAACAAGGCCAGAAGTTTACTTTGGATGGATCACAGCTGGTGCTAGACTAGAGGGATGTCAAGGGGAGCGGGCAGTCCCCCCCCCAGACTAGTTGTCTCCCTGCTGCTCCCCCCATTCCTGGACCCCCCTGGTAGCTTTAAGTAAATTGCAGAGCCTTTTTCTTTATTGTAAAGAGCCAGTTGTGAGCTCTCTTCCATTTTTGTTTTCTTTTAGAAATCAAATATGTGAGACAGAGTTCATTCCCGCTCTCAGAAATGCACTTTGCTCCTTCTCCCTTGTTCAGTTTTTCCCCTCAGTTTTCCGGGACGGTCCAGGAGGCCTGAGGCCCCCTCTGCAAGCCTCCCCCATGTTGTAAACAAACAGCCCTGTCTGGCACACAAAAAGCACTTCCTGTGAGAAGAGGAAGTGCTCGCGGGAAAAGAGGAAGTGCTTTTCGCGCACCAAATGGTTTACAACATTGGGGAGGCTAGCAGAGGGGCTGCAGGAAGAGGCCGGAGTGACCCCCCTCGGAGGAGGTAGGGATCCCCAGGGTACCCACAGTGCCACAATCGCTGCAGCTGTTGGGGACCCCTGCATGCCCCCAATCCCTGCCTCCGCCAGCACTTACAGTGGTCCCAACATCCAAGCAGAACATTGGGAACTGCTACTCTATATGCTTACCTGGGAGTAAGGAGCTTCTAAGTAAACACTGCAGGATTCTGCTATTTACGTATTTACCAATATATATTTTACGCTGAGATCAGTGGGAATTTTCAAATACTGTTACAAGCGAAGCATCTCTCCAAGTCCAAGTTTGTGCCGCTTCAGAAATGAAAGAATTGTAACACGTGGGGACGAACTGCCACCTCACGCTTCAGTAAAGCTGCAACAGATTTACAAGGCCTGGTTTAAAAAAAAAATGTAGATGTTTGTCCCCCCCATGGAAAGCTCAGCCCTTGAGTGTACGTGTATGTGAGTCAAGCTATGAAGGCCATAAAACTCTGACTGCAGAAACCCAGTGACTGACAACTGGAGAGAAAGGGGTCTGTTTCAGAAATGTGACTCACGAGTACAGCTGTTTGAAATCGGTGTTATTTACCTTACTGAGAAGTGAACCCATTGTGTTCAGTAAGACTCACGTTGTAATCCAATGTAACTTGCTGGAAAGAAACACTTCTACTCATGAGAGAAAGGCTCGTGTGTTCTCCAGAGGTCTCTGGTTCTGAATGCATGGACAACAGACTGTCAACAGCCCTGTGATGATTAATTTAGAATATGTAACTAGGTCAACTTCAGAGACTATAATTAGGTTCTCACAACCTGAAAAACCCTCTTCCCTTTTTAAGAGTCTGACAACTATGGATGAGGACACAGCCAGCCATGGTTACTTTCACCCCACTCATCCTTGGTCCAGTGGCACAGCTATGGAGCAGCAGCATGGTAAATACGGCAGGCACCACAACACACTGTGTAAGCAGCCCCTCCCACTGGCTATCAGAGCCATTCCAGGCAGCCATAGCAATTGTGGCAGCCGTAGTACTTACCCCTGTAGCTACCACACACTCCTACCATCCACCTACCTGCCTTAAGACAAATAAAATAGGACTTGCTTGCTCCATCAGGCGGAAAGGAAGGATGGGGGATAGGATCAGTAGAAAAACCAGGAAGTAGAGACCTTTCCACGTGTTCACCTCTTCTGCTGCCATGGTTGCTTCTAAACTGGCCAGGTAATGAAGATTCTGGGACTGGAAAGCCATCCCCTAAAGCTTCCCCACTTGACCAGTCTGGAAGAGGTAGTGGGGGAGGAAAGGAAGCAGCAGACCCTGATTGCTTGTGATCATCAGCAACAGTGTCACGGGGTGGCTACCTCCAGCTAACTGCTGGAAGCAGCCCCCCTCCTCTCACTCATGTATGCTTGGGTTTATCCCTATCATCATGATATTATATCACCATCAAAGCCACTCCAGTTTCTCCTGTCATGTGCCAAATTCTGACCCTCCTTATCCAGTATTGGATCAGTTTCCACCATGACTCTTCCTGTTTCCTGGATTTGAAAAGAAAGAGGGGGACAGAGCTGAAGAGGAAGTGTGAAGGAGATGGGAGTTGTGGGCTAGAATGCCTCTGAAAGTCTAGCCTACCACTTCCTGTCTTTCACACTGCCTCTTCCTTTTTGAAACCAGAGAGAACGAAGAGAGGTGGTGGTGGATGTCTGCAGATGAGCATTCCTGGTCAATTTGTTGTGTGAGGCGATCACCTCAGGTCAGCTTCATGGACAGGCCAGCGCTGTCTGATATAACACAACTGTACACTTTGCCATGTTGTGTGAGTGACCTTAAAACTGTTACTCACAGTTATTGAAGGTCTTTTTGAAGAGGTGTATTTGAAGCAATTTCTAGGCTGGTCCTGTTGATAGTTAACATTGTGGAAGACTGTTGTAGAAAGCAATGTTTACTGTATTTTAATCTCTATGTCATGTGTTGACTATCTTGGAAGTGCATAGTTGTATTTCCATGTTGACAATAATTATACTACGTATATTCCTAGCATTGAATTCAGTCCATTTCCATATTGGCTTGTCAATGAGCATTATGGTTTTTTGTTTAACGTAATTCCTCTTTGATAAGGCACACTATACTTCCTTTATTCCAATGGATTCAAATGTATCCACACATTTGGAAAACATCTTTAGCTGTCATTTTGAAGAAAAATGGAAAAGTGTTCAGACTTCCAGAACTCTTTTTGTGGGTCATATTTGTTTACTGTGGGTTCCTCACTCCAGGGGTTGGGTTGGAATGTGCTTGCATTTGGTTTGTGGCTTCTAGGAACAAAAGCTCTGGCTTATTTTTAAGTGTAACATATTCTTGTAAGGAAGGAAGGGGAAAACAATAAGGCTGAACCAAATATTATCCATCAAACATATTTGGTACAAAAAGGAGCCTTCAAAGGGGCTGAAATGTTTCCCCAAAGACACTACCACCACCACCAGCATACCCTGTTCACGCTAGTTCACTGCTGGAGGCTTGGTGGCATTTTTTTTATTTCAATAATAGTCAACTTTCTAGTAAGAGTGAGGTCAACATTCAGTCAATCAGGTTGGCTGTGTGACAATATCTCCAGGAGGAAACCAAGCTAGTTCCGAGTAAGGGCAATGTTAGCTTCAATTGCCCTCATTGACATCTCAGTGGTGCTTAAGCATGGTTTTATCTGGATCTGAGAGCCCGATCCTATCCGCACAGGATACAAGCAGGCTGAAGCATCTCTTCAAGAGAAGGGGACATTTGTCCTCTTGCCCCGAGAAAATCCCCAGCCAGCTCAATAGGGCTTCTCAAGTTTGCTTCCTGCTGTTCCCCCATTCTCCCCTCTGTCCACCCTTCCTCCATCCCAGAACGCCTCCCCCATGCCCTTCTTCCACCCTCCCCGAACTCTCATGCCGCTCAGTGCTTGCCTCCTCACCACTAGCAGCCGGGGCTCCTGCAGCAGCGTCAAGGGGGCAGCACAAGCCCCCCCCCCCCGTCAGCACTGCGTATTTGGCTGGTGGCGCAAATGCACCGTATGGCACCTTTGTGACACCCACTGCCGGCTCTGTGGCTGCAGCCATGGTGGTTAGGCAGCACAGGATTGGGCTGGGCATAAAGTTAATTATCCTAAAAATAAAACACAATTTTTAAAGCAATGCAAGGGAATGGAACAGCAGCTAATACAACCGTTTGCAGTCTTTTCAATAACGTATCAAAACTTGCAGTAATTTTTTTAAAAAAAGTATTTTAAATGGCTGCAGAGCCGGCTGTTTGAGCTTCCCCGGAGGGCTTGTAAAACGCATGCCACGACTGAGATAGTCATGCTCCTCCTCCCAATCTTATTTCCACCAATCATGACATCCCAAGCAAAGCCTAAACAGAGTCTAATGAGGTTCATTTGTGGAAAATACTTCTTAACCTGGGCCCAGACCATGTAAGAATAAAAAGGTCAGGGTAAAAAGATCAAAATCATAACTTTGGCTTGTCATTTCCGTACCTGAGCTGCGCGGACCTGGCCACAGTGACCCACGCCTTAGTGACATCTAGATTAGATTATTGCAATGCGCTCTACGTGGGGCTGCCTTTGAAGACGGTCCGGAAATTACAACTAGTACAGAACGCGGCTGCTCGGTTGGTTGCTGGGGCACATCGGTTTGACTCTGTCGAGCCGTTGCTTCGGCGACTACACTGGCTGCCGGTTCTGTTCCGGTGCTAGTTTTGATGTTTAAAGCCCTTTACAGCTCGGGTCCGGGGTATTTGAGGGACCGCCTCCTCCCATATAATCCTGCCCGTGCTCTCAGATCATCTGGGGGGCCCCTTTTGACTGTGCCGCCACCAGGAGAGGTCAGAGGGACGGCGGCCAGGAATAGGGCCTTCTCGGTGGTGGCCCCACAACTTTGGAATACCCTCCCCTTAGAATTAAGAACTGCTCCCTCTTTGGCAACATTCTGGCGGGGGCTGAAGACCTTTTTATTTCGAAAAGCTTTTAATTGTTGACAGGCTGGCTGGTTTTTGATATTCTTGCTTATATTTTATGATCCATGGGGCTTACTGTTGTTTTTTAAATCTTAATTGTTTTAATGTTGTTTTTAAATTATTGTTTTCAATGTGAAATTGTAATTTTTATTGTATTTTATTGCCATTGTTGTAAGCCGCCTTGTGTGCCTATGGGCAGAAAGGCGGGGTATAAATTGAATAAATAATAATAATAATAATAATAATAATAATAATAATAATAATAATAATAATAAT
>JAJKFI010015876.1:0-19702 GCA_029204185.1 Lerista edwardsae
AAAGAAAGAAAGAAAGAAAGAAAGAAAGAAAGAAAGAAAGAAAGAAAAAGAAAGAAAGAAAGAATAGAAAACAGTTCCTAGGGTTTTTGATGGACAGAGGGACTCGGGGCCAACTCTGAATTTCCCATCAAAGGTAGAGCAATACAAACAAAACAAACATCTATACAGTCTCTATGAAAGTGGAAAAGGAGATTGTGCAATGAACGAAGAGGTTTCAGTCCCAGATCCTATCTTGTTGTAGTCACAAATGGAGAGAGCTTTGTGCTTTCGGTGGAAGCAAACGCTGACTTCACCCACTCCAGCAGGCTGTCAATGCTCAATAAAAGTGAAGGAGTGTGAAAATTTTAGCTAAACAGCAAACCTCGAAAGGAAACCTACGCGATGGTTGTGTAACCCAATACCTGGTTTGTGTTATTGCTATTGCTCCGTTGGATTCTCTCTCCCATTAGCATGATGCCTACTTTGGGAAACTCTCAAAAGAACTGTTGTCGGTGTTAATTCTACTCAACGTTTCTACTCGACGATGGAAACACTGACCAACAAGTCCGTCTCTGGGTCTGCCCTCTTAGGGAGGTTTTGTGCACCACGGCAGTCCTTCATTTTAAAGCATCCTCCTTCATGCTGATGAACAATTATCATCATGTGAAAAGGTCCATCATTGTAGCCTTCATGTTTGTTGCTTTTCAGTCCTCCTCCCTCTCTTTGTAAATTCAGGTGCCCTCGGCCACCACGTTCTCCTCCTTCATTTCCTATAAAAGTGAACATGTTTTAAAAGGTCTACAGACTTCTATGTATGTTTTTTCTTTGGGGGGTTCCCACTTTGCATCGAGTTTTCACCCATCCAAACGCTGAATCTCCGGACGGTGGTCGACTTCCCTCGATTCTGTCCGAGCACGTATATAATCGCTGGTCTGCCGTGTGCTTTGCGGCCGGCTGTTCATTCTCCAATTCTTAACAGCTAAAAATGAATTCACAGCGTAGACAGCAGTTGCCAGGAAACCAAAGATCTAAAAGGCAAAAAAGATAAATGTCATCGAAGTGACAGTGGCTCACCTTTTAACAGAGTAAACATTTGGTAGTTTTCACAAAGAAATACCGCTGGCTTTCATTCAAATGTAGAAACAACTATAGTGTTTGCCAAACAGGGTGCTGTCTGTACACTTTCCAGAAAAGACATGAAAAATCCTGCAAACACAAGAAAAAAAAATCACGATTCCTGAATACAGGTGTATGTCCTAAAGCGACTGGGTCTTTATGCCAACAGCCTGTTTTTTCTTATGGAAGCAGACACTGACTGGCTGCAGCTGCAGGCTACGGATTGCATTTAGAGTTTCTTCAATAGCCTGCATGTAGTACAGAGTATGTTTACACAACAAAAAGGTGTTAGTGAAGCCTCCAGAAGCTTGCCAGCAAGACCTCATTAACACCTCTTGGTTGTGTAAGCAGCCACTCTGCAGGCTGCTTCAGACAGTGTTCTGCACTGGATTTACAATAGGTCAACTGGGTATAATAGTTGGAGGAAAGATTGGCAGGGAGCTAACCCCTCTATCTACATTGCCTCTATTGCTTCTCTATTGCTTCTCCTACTCCCAGCACCACTCCCTGGACTGGAAAAGGAGGTGTGAGGGAGAGAAAAGAGGTGGGTTAGCCTTTTCTGCCCTGCCCTCCTCTCCCTTTCCCAATCCAGGGAACGTTAGAAGCAGAGGCCAGCACATTACCAGGTGGTGTTTTTTTCAGGGGGGGGGGCAAATGTTTGGCACACCACTTCAGATGCCAAGGGTCATAGGCCAGTCCAGGTTTCCTGTATTGGTTAGAACAGGGGTGTCAATCCCATCTCATATAGTAGGCTGAATAGCATTCATTATGCTAGCTGGAGGCTGGAAGTGACATCATAAAGTAGGAAGTGATGTCATCAAGCGCATCATGACCAGAAGTCAGCACTTTTTTTTCCTCACTTGTGCACTCATTAGCTGCAAATAGCAGAAAGGAAAATATACAATCCTGATCATATTTTCAAGATATGGGAAATATGGGCAGGTGGGCAGCCCTTTCAGCAGGGACACATCAGCACAGCTTAGCAGCTGATGGTGATGCTGGAAGATCCTGAGGGCCAGATAAAGAGCTGGCCTCCAGGCCTTAAGTTTGACACCCCTGGGTTAGAACCCCTGGGTTAGAACCTGCTTACCAACTTTCCCTTTCTTGTCAATAAGCCAGGATATACTGCAAGCATCCTCTCATTACTTACAAGCAAGGTATTTTTATTTTTTAAGAGCAGAAAGAGAGGTGTTTGTGGGATGGAAAACTGAACAAAACAACACAAGGCTGCATTGCTATGTAAGCAGGACATATTACCCTTTTCTCATTCCAGCACAAGACGCCTGAAAAGGAGTAAAAACAGTCTCTTACCACTGCTGCGATTTCTGCGCCTTTTTTGTGGTTCAGAGCAGCCAGCACAACAGACGCAATGAAAAAGAAGAAAGTGCAGAGTCCAGTATTGGCCAAATCCTATCAAAACAAAACAAGGGACGTGAGTGCCCACTGAGAGGGGACACGGGCTCAAATATGAACCAAAGCCATTTTTCCAGTTTGCACACAAGTGTATTATTCTAATACAAATGTGCTGTTTTTTAGGCAGAGGAGGCAACAACAACTATACAGAAAGCATACTCTGCACACTAACAGATAATTGCTATGCCATTGTTTTGAGCCTGGGGTACAACTGGGGAGAGAGAAGAATTGTTGTTGTTCAGTCGCTAAGTCATGTCCGACTCTTCGCCACCCCCTGGACCACAGCACACCAGGCCTCCCTGTCCTCCACTAGCTTCCGGAGTTCACCCAATTTCATGTTCATCGCTTCGGTGACACTCTCTAACCATCTCCTCCTCTGCCGCCCCCTTCTCCTTTTGCCTTCCATCTTTTCCAGCATGAGGGTATTTTCTAAAGAGTCCTCTCTTCTCAGGAGGTGGCCAAAGTATTGGAGCTTCAGCTTCAGGATTTGTCCTTCCAGGGAGCAATCAGGCTTGACTTCCTGGGGGATTGACCGATTGGATCTCCTTGCAGTCCAGGGGACTCTCAAGAGTCTTCTCCAACACCATAATTCGAAAGCATCTATTCTTCGACGCTCTGCCTTTCTTATGGGAGAGAAGAATAGCCTTTGCTAATAAAAACACCCACCCACAAAAGTAAACCTCTCCTGTAATTAAATATAAATACACACACAGACAGACAGAGAGAAGGAGAGAGAGATTTCCATTCCAAGTGATGAACTTTTGTGCAACGTGTCTTCTCAACCAAAACCACTGTTCCTTCTTCCAGCCACAAAAATGTTATATGCAATATATATAGAGATTTTTCTAGCTGCTAGCTCTCTGTAAGCCAGAAAGTTACTCACATGTCTGCCACATGCATCTACTGCATTATATAACACAATAATACTGGTGTCTGTCATGCATCCAGTTCATTTGCAAAAGCAATGGAAAGGAGGGTTTCTGTGTTCACACATATTAACACACGAGCACTGCCCGCACGCTGCAAGGGCATCTTGAAATGTGTCTTGTGGAAACCCAGCAAAAACTTTCAGAAACTTCAGATGGTTCAGCTTCTTGGGCTTACTGTTGCTTAGCAATGAACCTCACATGCTCCTCAGCTCACTGCATTCCAAGCTATCCCATTAACATATTGCAAGGGGGACCCAACTACATTGCCGAGGCATTGACAGCAAAAAGGAAACGTGTTACACTTATTGACTGGCCAATCGGCAAATTATGGAAAAATACACTCAGAATCAACATTAACATCGCTGAAGCAAGGACACAGTCTTAGAAATATTTTTGTATGTCACCCACAAACCAAAGTTTTTATCTCCAATAACTCCTAGTTCATGTCAAGCGCTTTTAATCTTTTTCCAGAGAGAGAGAGAGAGAGAGAGAGATTTGCAACTAGAACAGTTTAGTTTCTTTGGAATGTAAAAATCCAGGAGCTTCTGATTCACAGTTACAATTTACCAGAATCTAACTTAGCAGGTTTAGTCTAATTTTGTCTAGCTTAGCAGGTTTATGTTTAAACCTTGGCAGGAATCTCAGCAGGGACAATGTTCAATTTGGACCCAATATATTATCAAAAGGCATATTCATGTGGCAGGTTTTTCCAATACAATAGAGCATCACAGATATTCTGGCAGCATAGGCATCAGGCATTAATAAGTAGGCCTCACACCGGCAGCACAATGTGCCTTCTCAACTGTCAAAAAGCTGATGGTGTGCACTGAAAATTTTAGCATCTTGTCAGTGTGCTGTGAGATGAAAAAGCTTGGCAATCGCAGCTCTAGGTGAGCCTGCTTATCCATCCCTGAGGCATAATGTACACAGGCAAGCTCTGTGCACCTTCAGTGCTTCTCCATGTCTAAATGTCTATTCAGTGCAAGAAGTTTTTATCCTTTTCTTACAGTGCTCTAAGAACTCTGGTGCATGCCTGAAATTTTTGGCAGTTGGACATGAATCAGCCCTACTGCTTCTGCTGTTTTTAAGCTAAGCAGAAGATGAGCAACTAGACAGAAAAACCCCCTAGGATTGCACTTCTATCAGCTATAGAAGGAAACAGCAAAGCAGCAGCTTCAGCAAAAAAATTTACAGTCTCTCTTCCAGAAACTTCCTCAAGTCTCTGTTCCAGAAGTTGTTTTTACCGGCGTCTATCTGCCTAAAACACAAGAATGCAAAAAGAATACACATACAAATACTTCTGGGTGGGGGAGAAGTCAATCTGTGGGGTTGTATGTAAAGGTTTCTTTTCTTTCTGTAAAGAGAACATTTTTGCAGAAACCCAGACAGAGTCTGACTTCCAAGCTGGCATGAACATCTGCACCTCTGATTTTCAAAATTAACAGCTGCATAAGGAGTAGGCTAGACCACCTGTAGCCCATTTTAGGCCCCGTGAAAGTGTTTACATCTGGTCATGTGACCTCATCCTCCCTGCAGCAACATCTCTGACACTTCTTGGACAAAGTCCTTTCTAATCCCTTTCTCCTTCTGTCTTCACGTTTGAACATGCTTGCACTTCTAATCATCATTTCCTCGTGCAACTTCTACAAAGCAAATTTTAGATCCAAGCCCAGCAATTACCATTTCTAGTCCGAAGCGTACAAAATCCCCAAGCTGCTGACAGTTCCAGACAAAATACAGAAGACAAATGAGTTCTGCTTTCTTGACATGGCTGAAGAACCCCATCATTTTTGCAGTTTCTATTCCACACAGAAGCTAGCAAGGAGACTTAGAAATCTAAAAACAAACCACTTCCTGTTTCATGGCTCCCTGTAATTTTGACATCCAGCCACGGAAAGAAAATTCTTTGATGACCCTAGAATGAAACAGGCCTGCACATCACTTTGGTGTCACCTACCAGAGCATTTGTAGAATGTGATACATCTTGGCGCATTTGTGATAAATGCTGCAGAGCTGCCAAAATTGATTTGCAGGCAACCAACCGGAGGGTCAAATGCCAAAACTTTCCATTACAATATGGAACAGGGAGAAAACTCCCGCTGATCTTGCAGTTCACAGAATATCTTTTTAAAACTCAGAATAGGCCCACTAATTTTCTTATATGCTTCGCAATTATGGGTCTTATGTTTATGTTAGACAGAAGCCAAGAACCAAGAAGATTTAGCCAAAGCCCGAATATTATGGCACAGCATAACAAGCTTGCTTCTTGGAACTAAGTTATATGGAGGAGGAGCAGAAGAAAAAAGGCTAATGAAACTGCTACACAATCGGGGAGGGAGGGTAGGTAAATGCATTGTATGAGTAGATGCTGACAATATCTGCATCTTGTTAAGACTCCACTGGACTTTCTAAACTACTCATTGCTGGAGCAAATTCTGCATTAGACATAGCCATACTAGAAAAGGTTGTATCTAGTGTTCCCTGTAAGATGTGCAGTCGCACACTTCTGGGCAGAGCTGCAGAAATTCGGCAATGACATAATGTCCCATTTGCAACACCATGCAGAGAAAAAAGGGGTTGGCACACTGGCACAGACCTCGTAGAGCAGGGGTGTCAAGGCTCAGGGGCCAGATGCAGCCCTCAAAAGCTCTTGATTCAGCCCTCGGGCACTCCAGCACCACCATCAGCTGCTCTCATTTCCTGTGTAATTACTCATCACTTCCTGCTTAATTACATCACTTCGAGCCCTCAGCAGGCGTCACAATGGGAATATTATATAGGTGACATCATACATTAATTGCAAAAGGAAGCATTTTTCCCCTCGGCTCACATGACTAACAGGAACTCTCAGCTTCTCTCATTCCTGGCCTGAATGCCTAACATAAGACCAAAAAGACATAAGAAGAGCCCTCCTGGATCAGGCCAAAGGCCTATCTAGTCCAGCATCTCATAGTGGCCCACCAGATGCCTCAGGGAGCACACAAGACAACAAGAGACCTGTTATCCTCTTGCCACTCCCTTGCGCCTGGCATTCTGAGGTACCCTACTTCTAAAACCAGGTAGTTGCATAGACTCATCATAGCTTGTAACCTGTGATGCACTTTTCCTCCATAAATCTGTCCAATCCCCTTTTTGAACAGCATCTGGGCCATCACATCCTGGGACAAGGAATTCACGCAAGGCATTTCCTTTTGTCTGCTCTAACTCTATTTTAGCAGCTGTCCCCTGGTTCTGATGGGTGTTGTCCAGCTTCTCAACCTCTTTCTACCAGGCAATGGGTAGCAATGGGCACTGTCCTTTCCTTCAATCACCCCTCAAAACCCATTGTTACAACACAGTTTCCTGGGCCATTGCAGGCTGACCTTCTCTAAGATACACTGCAACAACATTTGGCCAATGATTTTGACTAAAGGTGATTTGGAACTAGAGCAGTGGTTCTCAAACTTTTTAGCCCTAGGACCCACTTTTTAGAACGACAATCTGTCCAGGACCCACCAGAAGTGCTGTCATAGCTGGAAGGATTGTCACTGTAATGCCAGATCCTGCTGCTTTCCTGAGAATGCTGCAATACTTTGGGTTATTTCTCAGCCAGCTTCCAATAGCAAAGTGAATCAGAAAGAAAAAAGCCAATTTACAACCTTGACACCAGCACACAGCTCTCCCCCTTTCCAGCATCCTATCTTCCCATATTTTCAATATGGCTGCTCTAGGGGCTTCATGACCCACCTGAAATTGGCTCACAACCCACTGGAGGGTCCTGACACACACTTTGGGCACCACTGAACTAAAACTTACCCTTCACCCTGTTCACAATTGGAAACAGAATTCACTCACATCAACAGTGGGGAATAACTACACCCAGCTACAATTTACATAAAGTAACTGGTTTATGTGCAATACAGTTCAGCAAGCCCTCTGCATCCTAAAAGCTCATCTGGAACATGTGCACAGACACCCATCACATTCCTTGATGCTACTTGCGCGCATCCTTGCAGAGCTGCATCTATTTGTTAAGCACCAGGGAGGAGAATGGAAATTTCCATGATTGTTTTTCCCTCGTTCGCATAGCAAAGCTGTCAATCTAGCAGAGAACTATGACTTATCCGCTCTTTCCCCTTGACACACAAATCTGCAGCTTTCTTTCCAAGAATCCACAATAGAGCCCTTCACTGTGGCTTCATTTTCTACACACTGCATTTCGGCAGAATATTTGAAGATGGCATACAATTCCTAGCTAAGTTCAAAGGAGGAGCACTTGCGGCCAAAAACAGACTGCATGGCTTTTCTCTCTCTATGTTGCTACTGTCAGAAACTTATGAATATGCATCAGATACAGTAAAACAAAGAGGAGACAGGCAGATTTTAAAACACACAAAAAACCAGACAGTTCCCTATTACCAAAGTTAGCAGCAAATAGGAATTATGGACACTAAACGACTAGGCTAATGGATGACTTCACTCTGGCCAGGGATGGAGAGAGACCAGCACAACATCTTACTATTTTAATTCTTTAAAAAGTATGTCACTATGAGTGCAAGACACACACACCCCCTTAGATCTTAGAGATCTTAGGAACTACTGTTCTCATCTCTTAACCTCTCAAGGATTTAAAAAAAAAAAAAAAAGGATGGGGAAAAACAAGTGAAGAAGTGAAAGCCTACTGCTCCTATATTTGGCAGGGCCAGAGAGAACCTATCCAAAAGATATAGAAGCTACAAAACCCCAAGCTGAAGAAGGGCATTTTGGATGCATCAGAAAAGGATGCCCAGGAATTTCAAATAAAAGAAACAAAACCACCTGCAGCAACAATATACGGTTGGACCTGAACAAACCAGGGAAAGGTTATGGGACCCATGTAGGGTTGCCACTTTCTTCGCTTGCCCTGTTCTTATGCCCGATATATAGAAAGTTAGCAGGGGAAGTTTTCCCCACTAATCCCCCTAAACAGGAAAAGCTTCTGCACATCAGACAGCTATGGAAGGTACAGGAGAATGGCTAGGAAACACGATGGCAGCCAAGCTTCCACAAGCAAGTTAGCCAGAATAGAAATGCCCAAAGCACATGCTTCTGGGCGTAGAAAAAGCAGACTAATTCCAAAATATTGTCCTAGTTTAAAAAATACTATCTGTCAACAGCTTTATTGATTTACAAGGCTACCTCACTGTACTCCTGCTTAATTTTTAAACCAGTGGTATTCAAACTTTTTAGACCAGGACCCACCAGAAGCAATGTTATAACCTGGAAGTGATGGTGCAGCAGGAAGTGACATCATCCAGTAGGAAGTGCTGTAATTGTTACATAATAAAATGACACACCTGAAATGCAAATTGGCATTCTTGGACTTCAGCAATGGCACAACCATGAAACATCCCTGACAGAAAGCAAGATGAGGACAAAATATTATGTAAAAGAACAGAACTAAAAACAAAATTAAAGAAAAAACCCTCACTTGAAAATTCAAACTGTTAACAGTCACAAAAGGAATTTAACAAGGTCTGCAGTTTCCAAGATGGCTGCTCCCAGCTTTCCGCAACCCACCTGCCATCAGGTCGTGACCCAAGTGGGTCCTGACCCACAGCTTGAATATCACAGTTTTAAGCCATGTGTTGACACAAAACTGCAGACTATGCTTTCCTCCATTGTGAACAACAAAGACCTGCATTGAAGGAAAACCTACCATGCACAAGGAAAAAAAATGGGTTTTTATGCACAATTTCAGCTATATTTAACATCTAATATTTTATGTAGCAGAGGGGTTCACACTGAACACAAAGCTTGACATGTACTCCACAGTGTAGAAAGCATTTACAAAGGGTCTCACATTTCGGTACGAGGCAGGCAGAGCTTAAAGTCTAAAACTTCAAATGTTTATTCAGCTATTTTTATAAAGTGAAGGTTTGGATGAGAACTTACTGTAATGTTCCAGTTGATCTGCGGTATTCTTGCATGGAGATTGAGACTGAACATAAGCAACAGAACTCCAGTAACTACTGATGCACTACAGCTGACAAATTCAAAGAAATAAAGGCCTTCGCAAGGGGAGCATTCCATAATGGTCTCTATGCAGATGAAGGAAATCAATGCCAAAACCTAAAGGGGGGGAGAGAGAGAGAAAAGTAGGGAAATATAAATAGCTCGGCAACATTCTGAAGACAGCCACAAATAATCACGAAATGTTCATTGGAAATTTGACACTCAAGAATGCACAGTGCAGCCTCAATTTATACTAAGATACATGACCTTAAAAGGAAGAAATCAACGCAAGATGTTGGCATATCTGATGTACCAAATCTTGAAACACATACTAAGAGCAGAATCCTAACCTGGAGCTAGGCTGGCACAGTTAGGACAGCTAAGTTTGGCCGGCACAAGGACACCGTAAAGTATGTTTGGACCAGTCTCAGAATCAGAGAGGCCAGCACACAGATGTGCACCATCCTCCCTGACTCTGGAAGTGGTCCAAACGTGCTTTACAGTGGCCCTTGTGCCGGCCAAACTTTGATGGCTTAACTCCACATTGGGATTGTGCCCTAGGAGTATCAGCACCACCTGTCTTTCCAATACAGTCCCACCACAGAGGTAAATAGCAAAATTAAATTAAGGCAAATAGCCAATACGTTTTTAAGAGGGATAATACAGTACTATGACTAACAAAAAAAAAACAGAGCAACAGACAACAGTAAACCCCTCCAAACCAAATTTAATGGATCTTCATATATCTTCCTAACTAGTTTGGTTTTCACCATAAAATGAATGAATAAATGAATAACCAGTTTGGTTTTCACCATAAAATGAATGCTACACAATAAAGAAGCTAGAAGGCTACCCTAGGCAGCGTATTTCACATGCCACAAGCAAAAAACCCATGTGCATCGTACCCAGCCACCCCCAAGTTTCAGACTTGGGAACACGGAACAGCATCTCCATTCTGGACTGAAGCCTGCAGGGGCAGTACATATTGGAAGGGACGGCCCTTAAGACATCCTGGCCTCAGACCATTTAATAGCCGCAATCTGAGCCCAGAAGCAAAAAGGCAAGCAATGTAGCCAAAACATCACTGCAACATATGCGCTCCCTTTTACCACTTCCTGTTGGTAATTTACTGATGGCAAACTGGACCAAAGGACATTTTCTGAGCACTTTGCCCCATAATACTCTCATTAGGTCTTCTTTCTACAGCGACAGTCTACACAACATATATTTCATTTTGTGTCTTTTTTAAAAGGAAGTTTGGAATTCAAAATGGTTTAGCAAGAGGACATGACCTAGTAATTCAATGAAACAACCTTGCTCAATTCAATAACACAGAAACATAAGCACTGAAAGAAAGTGAAAAATGTCAATGAGATGGATTTGGGGACAGCGGCCTTTACTCCACTGTGAACTACCACTAAATACAGAGACAGCCATCTGCAGAAATGTTAGGTTTATGACATCACAGTGAGGTCCTCCCACTCTCAGCCTTTCAATTTGCAAAGCACTCAGACTGCAGTAGCCTACCCTACCTAGCTGATTCAGGGCACAATCCTAACCCGGAGTTATGCCAGAACAAGTCACTTGTGCCAGCCCAGGAGTGTTGCAAACATACCGTAAAGTGTGTTTGCACCATTCTAGCAGTCAGGGAGGCCAGCGCACAGACGTTAGGATTAATGCCAGGTTAGGATTATGCCCTCAAGGATCAAAGTGAATTATACATCACTAGAAAGACACATACCAGAAATGCAATGTAAAATAATTCTAAAACATAAGAAGTGATATATACAGCCATAAATATTTTCCTCATTACTGAATATGAAAGAAGAGACAGCCCACACAAAAGACAGAGCTTGCACTTGACATATTACTTTCTTATTCATCTTTTAGTTTTTAATTAAAAAATAAACAAAATCCAACAGACAGAGCCAATGAGAAGTTGACACTGTCAGTTATTATCCGTAGTCCGAGACTGCACCGGGATCAAAGTCATCATTTGACAGACACCCGTTAATTCATATCAGGTTTCCGTCAAACTCCAAATTAGTATCACCGCAGCCAACATTGAAAGTTGGATCTTCCCGTTTGTTCTGACAAGAATTTCTAAACCTCATCATGCCTATAAAAGCCTGACCTATCTCAAATTCACCAAGTCATTAAAACAACGCAAGAATCTCAACACCCAAGCAATATACTAAGGACAATGTTGTTGAAAAACAAGACAGCTTTGGGTAATCTAAACTCAATTCCAGCTGAAGTAGCAGCAGAACCCAGTTCAGATTCTCATAAGAACATAAGAAGAGCCCTGCTGGATCAGGCCAAAGGCTCATCTAGTCCAGCTTCCTGTATCTCACAGTGGCCCACCAGGTGCCCCAGGGAGGCATGAGACAACAAGATGCTTGCATCCTGTTGCCACTCCCTTGCACCCGGTACCAGTAGCCCACCACCTTTGTAAGGAGGTTGCACAATCCATCATTGCCCACGATGGACCTTTCCTCCAGAAATCCGTCCAATCCCCTCTTAAAGGCCAGATGCCATCACCACCTCCTGTGGCAAAGAGTTCCACAGATTAACTACCCGCTGGGTAAAAAAGTACTTCCTTTTATCTGTTTTAACTCTCCCCAACCCTCAGTTTTAGCGGATGCCCCCTGGTTCTGGTGTTTTGAGAGAGGGAAAAGAACATCCCAGATTCTCACTTGGAAATCTGAAGTCTGCAAATCTTAAAGGACAGGGAGGTTCATATAGAGCAGTGGTTTCCAAAGTGTGGGTCGGGACCCACCAGTGATTCGCAAACCAATTTTAGGCGGGTCACAAAGCACCTAAGTCAGCCATATTAAAAATGTGGGAAGATGGGGTGCTGGAAAGGGGGAGGGCTGTGTGGTTGTTTGCTTGTGTCAGGGTTGTAAATGGGCCTTCTTCTTTCTGAGTCATTTTGCTATTGGAAAGTGACTGAGAAATAACCCAACCGATTGCTGCATTCTCAGGAAAGCAGCAGATTCTGGCGTCTTACTGATGGCACTTCTGGTGGGTCCTAGACAGTCATTCTAAAAAGTGGGTCCCGGTGCTAAAAGGTTTGAGAACCACAGATCTAGAATATAAAGCATAATTTATAAAGCCAACACATTATTTGCTACACCCAACGCATTTGCTACACTTGAGCTACACCCAACGCACACTGACCTGAAACATTTGCATCATACCAAGAAGATGGAGCTCATTGCTCAAATAGACCCAGCATTTTTGCAGCAGCCTAAGTGGTGGCACTGCGGATTAAACCGCTGTTGCTGAACTAGCTGACCGGAAGGTTGGGAGTTCAAGATCACGCAATGGAGTGAACCCCCGGCGCTTGTCCCAGCTCCTGCCAACCTAGCAGTTCAAAAGCATGTAAAAATGTGAGTAGATTAATAGTACCACTTCGGTGGGAAGGTAATGGTGTTCTGTGCACCTCGGCATATAGTTATGCCGGCCACATGAGCACGGAAGCTTCCTCGGACAAACGCCGGCTCTACGGGCTTAGAAACGGAGATGCCCCCTACAGTCGGTCATGACTAGACCATTCAGTTGTGGGGAAACCTTTACCTTTTTAAGTGGTGGCACAACCAGACCAGCATGGCATCAGGTTGACTGAAAAACCCTCATTTCATTTACAAACTGTATGCTAGCCCTTTTGAAATCATTACGGGCCCAGCAGTTGAAACCTAAACTACTCCTCTCAGAGTATCTGGTCCAACTGCATAAAGGTGTCGAGGCACATGTGTTTGAGGTTTTCAATGTAATGAGTTGTTCATCTTAAAAAACCTCATAGCTGTGGTTGATGAAACCTGCAATTCAAAGTACACTTGGGGACAGAGTCCTATTCAATTCAATGGGCCCTACTGCTGAGTCAACATGCACAGGATTGGGCCACCATCAGTAGCTACACCACACAGACTTTGGCACGTCATCTTTCATGCCTGCTGTCAGCACTGTAGAAATATGCACAGAATATCTTGCAACACACACTAAACCCCAACAGTCCATTTCCATCGACAGAAGACTGCTATGTCTGCACTTTCCCTAGTAAAATAAAATTTGCTCTGCTTTTATTATTCGATAAACTGAGGAACCGAAGCACTAAAAATGGTTGAGTTATGAACTTCCTTTCCCTCCCCCCAGCCTTCCTGTTTGTCTGAAGAGGGCTAGTGAACGACTTATTGTGTAGTTCAATGACATAATACGACACAATTTCAGGGGGGGAAAACCACTGAATAGTCCACATTTTCTTGCTTTAAAAATACCCACAATATTTTAGTAAGGATGCCACAACACTATGATTTATTTCCCAATGGCTTCAACTAGTGGCACAGCATAAACAATACTCAAGTACAGTTCAGAGATGGAAAAACTTACTTTTGAGCCTCCTCAAATTATATCTAAATGCATTAAAAAAAAATCTCTCCCACATTCAAACTTAGATTTAGTGTTTTCAATTTACTCGGCCAAGTCAAAGTCTGCTCAGTAGGCCCCATTCTGTGTAAAGCGGATGTATTCTCCACATCTAAAACAGCTGGCACAAACACAAATATTTTCAATAATATGGCTTCAGCGAGGCACTACTCCTCCAAGAGGGAACTATCTGTTCGGCAAAGCAAAAAGATGATTAAGTTTCCACCTGCTCCCAACAGGCTTTCGTAGGGGCAGATCTGCACATTCGGAAAGTGTCCCAAAATCCACTTTTCCACTGGAGTTGTCCATCATGTATATATTGGGGTGGGAGTGGGGTTTTTTGGTGATATTTTTTCTAAAATTCCTTGCTTAAAATAGCAAATTGCAGGGTTATGTGTTTTTATCCAAATTTGTACTGAAAATTGTACAAACAGTACAATAAATAAGGGTGAACGGCCCTACAAAGGCAAGCAATCACTGGCACACACACACCAGCCCGAAATAACCTGCTCAAAAATTCCCAAGCTGCACTATGGTTGCTGCTTGGAGCATCAAGAAACTGCTACTTACTACTTCCACATTCCATTAAAGTCGCCCCAGCATGCACTGTGAACTATGAACACTGATGTTCATAGTTTAAGCAAGCTTCCTCCTGTTTCTGCCTCTCCTCTTCCTGATCCCTTGCTGAAAACTATTTGTGGATTCCTCAAAACTGTGTCAAAAATAAAAAGTGGTCTTATTATTGTGAAATTGATCTAAGCTTGTGTCAAACTGTCAAAAATAAGCAAAAGCGGTGTTATTTTGCGATTTGATCTAAATTTCGTTTTATGGAGTGTTTTGAGTAGAAATTCTCATTAAGCATTCTGTGTTGATCACCGGAAAAAAATCCACCCCTACATATAGACAATAATTCAAACAGAGGCATTAAAAGCAGTTAGGTCTTACAATTTCTGCAGGTGCCAAATCATTAAAAAATAGCATCTGAACATGCAATTACAGCAATTGAAGTCATTTCTTTGTAAGTTGTTTCATTTTAAAGTTGAGGAGAAAAAAATCCACTCCCAGCTAGTGCCACTGTCTGTGTGGAGTTGGCACATTCTCCCCATGTCTGTATGAGTTTTCTCCAGCCCGGAAAGCTCAGATTTATTTCTAATATTAGAAGTGGTTTGGCCCTTTATTTGGAAGTTTGGTGATGTTTTGTGACCAGAAATTCATTGCAGGAACATACAGTAACTCTTGTTTACTCTTGTAAACTCTTGTCAATTAGGCCAGTGGTTCTCAAAACGTTTTAGCACCAGGACCCACTTTTTAGAAGGACAATTTGTCTGGGACCCACTGGAAGTGATGTCATGGCCGTAAGTGCCATCACTGTGATGCCAGAGCCTGCTGCTTTCCTGAGAAAGCAGCAGTAAGTTGGGTTATTTCTCAGCCATTTTTCAACAGCACAGTGAATCAGAAAGAAAAGAAAAGCCTATTCACAACTTTGACACACAATAACCACTCAACTCCCCCCCCCTTTTCCAGTGTCACATCTTCCCATATTTTCCAAGATGGCTGCCTTCTACACCACCCACGTGGAATTGGCTTGGAACCACCAAGTGCTCAAACCTTTGTCTCCTTATATTTGCACAAACTGCAGGAGCTGAGCTCTTTGCAGAGCAGTTATCCGATTTCTGAATAGCCTCGGGGCTTGAGGCAATTGGCTATCTGATCTTTCCATCACACATGTTTTCACTGGAGGGTCTGCGAAACCCAACAGAAATCAGGTCCCAAACCACCAAATGGGTCCCAACTTACAGTTTGAGAAATGCTGGTCTACAGTAAAAATTGGTTTCGTGCAAGTCCTTTTGCTTGAAGTTCCCATTTCCAAGAACCTACCGACCATTTTTAAGCTGAAGACCCATTACAACAAAAACATGGTCTCGAGCAAGAGATGGGCCACCCAATCCAAGGCAGCTGGCTTGCGCTGAATCCATCGCAGCAGGGTTGGAAATGGCCGCAGTGCAACTTTAGGTAAGGAGAATTCTTTCCCCAGGCCCCTTGTCACACAGTGGCAACCTCAGTAAGACTACTCAGTTCTGTGCCAGCGAAATCACCAGTGCAGAGCCATTCAGCCCAGGTAAGGCCGACTGGACAGGAGGTTGGATCCGGCTTCCGTCCCCCAGGCCTGTCCCAATTCCCTCCCCAACCCGCCCACTGGCAGGCCTGGCCTCCTCCGCTCCAATCTGCCTTCATTTCGCAGTCCCCCTCCCCCCCCCAACCCTCCCCCCCCCCCACACCGACTCTTCTCAGCCAGCACTTGCTTACCAGCACAGGTCTGGAAGCGGTGCAGGGATGCCACCGTGCATCTTTGCACCAGCATCCCTGACTCCTAAGGAGGACACACCTGGGTCGGCACAAGGAACTTGAGCTGGCCCAAAGAGCGCGCGGGACTGCGTTCTTAGAAAGGACTTTGGGTACTTTGGCTACGCTTTTCTTTTTGCACAAGTCTACCTATTTTCAGCACAAGCCCTACCCGCAAGTTACTGCAACGTTTAAACTTGTAGCAGCAAAAAATGTGAAGGGATGTGAAGGGAGGCAAGTAAAATGAAGCCCAAGCACATCAGCCATGATCCAAAGACTTCCTTGAGACTCTCCTAAGGGACTGCACACACCAGGGATCATTCTGACACTTTCAATGACTGGCCCTCCTTCCATTGCACAAACTGTTCTCGAAACTGCACTTTCCAAACCCGTTTGCCATGCATGGCAGCCGTCCGAGAAAAAAAACTTAGTTTCCTTGAACACACGACATTTGGGTTCTCTGGATCTTGGCCATGACAGTTTCCCACTCTTGTGGCTATAAGATTTCTTATCTACTCCCATTTCTCATGCTTGAGCAATGGTTTTTTAAAAATGCTACAGAACTGATGGAAAATGTCACGGCTGCTGGGCAACTTCCAGATCTGTAAGAAAAATAGTCATATCAGTTACAGCTCCCTAATACGCATATACTGTACATATTGCCTTCTGGAACAAGAATTCTGATGTGGTCCTGTAATTAATATAAGCTAGCCATCCCTTTGTTTTTTCCTTTAAGAACATAAGAACCTCAGAAGCAGTAGTGTCATCCTGTAACGAGCTGCCGGAACGCTAGGCGGGACTAACCTCTTGATTGACAGGCAGTCCGTGACGCGTCGCCGCCTGCCCACCCGCCGCGGGGGCTCCCTCCAGTTGGCGCGCCCCTCTGCTGCTTGCCTAGGCACCCAGCGCGCCCCCCAGGCAAGCGGGCACCCCCTCCGAAGCCAGGGGTGCCCATGCGGCCGGCGGGCAGGCGGCGACGCGTCACAAACGGGCAGCCAATCAGGCGGTAAGTCCCGCCTAGCGTTCCGGCAGCTCGTTGCCGGATAACACCGCTGCTCAGAAGAGCCCTGCTGGATCAGGCCAAAGGCCCATCTAGTCCAGCTTCCTGTATCTCACAGTGGCCCACCAGGTGCCTCAGGGAGCACACAAGACAACAAGATGCTTGCCGCTCCCTTGCACCCGGTACTCTGAAGTAGCCTACTATTAATGCAAGGAGGTTGCACCACCCATCATGGCCTATAGCCCACGATGGACTTTTCCTCCAGAAATCTGTCCAATCACCTTTTAAAGGCCATCTATGCCAGATGCCTTTCAGATACGCAAAAATTAGCAAGCAACCATTCTCAAAGCTCCGCATTTGTGTAGCAAAGGTGATATACAGTATTCTTTGTGATGCATGTGGCTAATCTGATTATCTTTTTCCTACACAGTATTTAAAAAATAATAATTGGCTATTTGTTTCAGAGTTTGCTTATATGCATTTCTGATTCTGGCTCCCAGTGCATCCTGGAATCTGGGCCATAAATGTCTCAAGAAATAAGTGTCATGTGCTTCGAATTTTATAAAAAGCACGTGTCAGCACGGCTCCTGCTTGATCCAATTACATTCCCTTGCTATTCTTTTTGTTTTTAAAATAAGATTTTTTCTGTTGATTATAACATGTGTTCCTGGCATCAGCTGTACCTGAGACTGCGGGCGACCCAGGAGTATTGCAAATGTGCCACAAGGCCTGCCTGTTGCAGCACCGGTTAGGATTGTGCCCACAGGCTCCAACTGCCACAAGCGTGAAGCCTTAGGCAGGACACATGGAGGCAAATGGGAAGATAATTCCTTGTGCCAGTCTAGCCTGCTCTAGAGTGGTGCAGAGGTGCCTTGTGGCACATTTGCAACACTCCTGGGTCGGCACAAGGGACTTGAGCTGGCCCATCTACCATTTAGGCAGTGGCGTTTCTACAGGGATGGCAAAGCTCTAAGTTTTGCAAGAAGCCTTACCTTGCAGTAGAAATCACTCCTCTCCTGCACCGTTTTAGCCAATCCTCACAGGGAACAACATCATCTTGGCTTTGCTTACTGGCTACAGCAGCAAGGGAGAGGAGGGGTTTACATGACAGGGTAAGGCTTCTTGCAAGACTTAGAGCTTTGCCATCCCTGTAGAAACGCCTCTGCATTTAGGACTGCACCATAACTGTCTTTTTTTTTACCCTGAAAAACCAACAAAATCCAATACAAACAACACTGATTCCCAATGGTAAAACTTTTAGATACATTTGCCGAGTAATCAGGGATGAGCAATTTTCACGCTGTTCTAAAGGCTAGGAAAGAAGCTCAGCCTCAAGTCCCATTTTAGACCGCAAGCTATCGTTTTATATAATACTTCGGAATCCAGTTTAAGCTTTCTCTCAAGTAAATATCGAGTGTCCAACCACCTCTGCCTGAGTGGGAAAAGAATTTTAATGAGGAAATAAGCATGACAGCCGGGCAATCTAGGAAGAACTTAGTCAAACAAGAATGTGCACAGCTCCAAGAACAGGATTCAGAATCCCAAAAATCCGAAGTCCGCAATATGATGGCCCACTTGGACGCCATGCCATAGAAGGCAAAATAGTCTATGCTAGACACGGTGGAGAGAGAGAATTTAACAGATGCAGGCCAGACCACCACCATTAGTTGTACCAAAAATGCTGAATGGCAGGGAAGCCTGAAGCTATTGCCTGTGCCAGCCCTAATGCTACTTTAGAAGAGAAAGGCTGAGACCAAAGACACACCAAGAAAACAAATAATACTTTGACCAGAGATAAATAAAAAATTATGGCTGATCGTCCCAGGGGTTTCGATCTCTACTGCAAGATATCCGGGGATGGCATGAATACAAAGAGGTTTTCATGCTCCAGCTGCATTTCGAACAAATAAGACTTTCTGGTAATAAGACTGAAGACGCAATCCTAACCTGGAGTTAGGCCAGCCAAGTTTAGCTGGCACAAGGGCCACCATAAAGTATGTTTGGACTACTCTCAGAGTCAGAGGCAGCACACAGATGTGCGCCATCCTCCCTGAGTGGTCCAAACATGCTTTACGGTGGCCCTTGTGCCGGCCAAACTTTGCTGGCCCAACTGTGCCAGCCTAACTCCAGGTTAGGACTGCTCTCTCAGAACATATAAGGAAATCCGTACGTTAGAAGGTAAGCTCTGATTCTCAAACTCAATAGTACACCATTGCACATTTAATTATTATACTAATTAGGACAATAAAACACATATCAGATTACAAATGTGCTAGTTATGCTTTGTTTCTGAAACACTAAGCATAGTTGAACTCTGGAATAAGGGTTTAGGAAATTTAATTCCATAAGAGCTAGACTGAAACCCCTTCCACATTATCTAGAAGATGCATCACTGACAAAAGTGCTAATCCAAGAAAGCATGTACAGGAACAAAGAGCCTGGAATTAAACTGCATCCAAGAAGCATGTTTAATCTGTTTTTTTTAAGAGATGAAAAACTACAAATACGAAAAACCCAACTTATA
>JAJKFI010015877.1:0-19702 GCA_029204185.1 Lerista edwardsae
AAAGAAAGAAAGAAAGAAAGAAAGAAAGAAAGAAAGAAAGAAAGAAAAAGAAAGAAAGAAAGAATAGAAAACAGTTCCTAGGGTTTTTGATGGACAGAGGGACTCGGGGCCAACTCTGAATTTCCCATCAAAGGTAGAGCAATACAAACAAAACAAACATCTATACAGTCTCTATGAAAGTGGAAAAGGAGATTGTGCAATGAACGAAGAGGTTTCAGTCCCAGATCCTATCTTGTTGTAGTCACAAATGGAGAGAGCTTTGTGCTTTCGGTGGAAGCAAACGCTGACTTCACCCACTCCAGCAGGCTGTCAATGCTCAATAAAAGTGAAGGAGTGTGAAAATTTTAGCTAAACAGCAAACCTCGAAAGGAAACCTACGCGATGGTTGTGTAACCCAATACCTGGTTTGTGTTATTGCTATTGCTCCGTTGGATTCTCTCTCCCATTAGCATGATGCCTACTTTGGGAAACTCTCAAAAGAACTGTTGTCGGTGTTAATTCTACTCAACGTTTCTACTCGACGATGGAAACACTGACCAACAAGTCCGTCTCTGGGTCTGCCCTCTTAGGGAGGTTTTGTGCACCACGGCAGTCCTTCATTTTAAAGCATCCTCCTTCATGCTGATGAACAATTATCATCATGTGAAAAGGTCCATCATTGTAGCCTTCATGTTTGTTGCTTTTCAGTCCTCCTCCCTCTCTTTGTAAATTCAGGTGCCCTCGGCCACCACGTTCTCCTCCTTCATTTCCTATAAAAGTGAACATGTTTTAAAAGGTCTACAGACTTCTATGTATGTTTTTTCTTTGGGGGGTTCCCACTTTGCATCGAGTTTTCACCCATCCAAACGCTGAATCTCCGGACGGTGGTCGACTTCCCTCGATTCTGTCCGAGCACGTATATAATCGCTGGTCTGCCGTGTGCTTTGCGGCCGGCTGTTCATTCTCCAATTCTTAACAGCTAAAAATGAATTCACAGCGTAGACAGCAGTTGCCAGGAAACCAAAGATCTAAAAGGCAAAAAAGATAAATGTCATCGAAGTGACAGTGGCTCACCTTTTAACAGAGTAAACATTTGGTAGTTTTCACAAAGAAATACCGCTGGCTTTCATTCAAATGTAGAAACAACTATAGTGTTTGCCAAACAGGGTGCTGTCTGTACACTTTCCAGAAAAGACATGAAAAATCCTGCAAACACAAGAAAAAAAAAATCACGATTCCTGAATACAGGTGTATGTCCTAAAGCGACTGGGTCTTTATGCCAACAGCCTGTTTTTTCTTATGGAAGCAGACACTGACTGGCTGCAGCTGCAGGCTACGGATTGCATTTAGAGTTTCTTCAATAGCCTGCATGTAGTACAGAGTATGTTTACACAACAAAAAGGTGTTAGTGAAGCCTCCAGAAGCTTGCCAGCAAGACCTCATTAACACCTCTTGGTTGTGTAAGCAGCCACTCTGCAGGCTGCTTCAGACAGTGTTCTGCACTGGATTTACAATAGGTCAACTGGGTATAATAGTTGGAGGAAAGATTGGCAGGGAGCTAACCCCTCTATCTACATTGCCTCTATTGCTTCTCTATTGCTTCTCCTACTCCCAGCACCACTCCCTGGACTGGAAAAGGAGGTGTGAGGGAGAGAAAAGAGGTGGGTTAGCCTTTTCTGCCCTGCCCTCCTCTCCCTTTCCCAATCCAGGGAACGTTAGAAGCAGAGGCCAGCACATTACCAGGTGGTGTTTTTTTCAGGGGGGGGGGCAAATGTTTGGCACACCACTTCAGATGCCAAGGGTCATAGGCCAGTCCAGGTTTCCTGTATTGGTTAGAACAGGGGTGTCAATCCCATCTCATATAGTAGGCTGAATAGCATTCATTATGCTAGCTGGAGGCTGGAAGTGACATCATAAAGTAGGAAGTGATGTCATCAAGCGCATCATGACCAGAAGTCAGCACTTTTTTTTCCTCACTTGTGCACTCATTAGCTGCAAATAGCAGAAAGGAAAATATACAATCCTGATCATATTTTCAAGATATGGGAAATATGGGCAGGTGGGCAGCCCTTTCAGCAGGGACACATCAGCACAGCTTAGCAGCTGATGGTGATGCTGGAAGATCCTGAGGGCCAGATAAAGAGCTGGCCTCCAGGCCTTAAGTTTGACACCCCTGGGTTAGAACCCCTGGGTTAGAACCTGCTTACCAACTTTCCCTTTCTTGTCAATAAGCCAGGATATACTGCAAGCATCCTCTCATTACTTACAAGCAAGGTATTTTTATTTTTTAAGAGCAGAAAGAGAGGTGTTTGTGGGATGGAAAACTGAACAAAACAACACAAGGCTGCATTGCTATGTAAGCAGGACATATTACCCTTTTCTCATTCCAGCACAAGACGCCTGAAAAGGAGTAAAAACAGTCTCTTACCACTGCTGCGATTTCTGCGCCTTTTTTGTGGTTCAGAGCAGCCAGCACAACAGACGCAATGAAAAAGAAGAAAGTGCAGAGTCCAGTATTGGCCAAATCCTATCAAAACAAAACAAGGGACGTGAGTGCCCACTGAGAGGGGACACGGGCTCAAATATGAACCAAAGCCATTTTTCCAGTTTGCACACAAGTGTATTATTCTAATACAAATGTGCTGTTTTTTAGGCAGAGGAGGCAACAACAACTATACAGAAAGCATACTCTGCACACTAACAGATAATTGCTATGCCATTGTTTTGAGCCTGGGGTACAACTGGGGAGAGAGAAGAATTGTTGTTGTTCAGTCGCTAAGTCATGTCCGACTCTTCGCCACCCCCTGGACCACAGCACACCAGGCCTCCCTGTCCTCCACTAGCTTCCGGAGTTCACCCAATTTCATGTTCATCGCTTCGGTGACACTCTCTAACCATCTCCTCCTCTGCCGCCCCCTTCTCCTTTTGCCTTCCATCTTTTCCAGCATGAGGGTATTTTCTAAAGAGTCCTCTCTTCTCAGGAGGTGGCCAAAGTATTGGAGCTTCAGCTTCAGGATTTGTCCTTCCAGGGAGCAATCAGGCTTGACTTCCTGGGGGATTGACCGATTGGATCTCCTTGCAGTCCAGGGGACTCTCAAGAGTCTTCTCCAACACCATAATTCGAAAGCATCTATTCTTCGACGCTCTGCCTTTCTTATGGGAGAGAAGAATAGCCTTTGCTAATAAAAACACCCACCCACAAAAGTAAACCTCTCCTGTAATTAAATATAAATACACACACAGACAGACAGAGAGAAGGAGAGAGAGATTTCCATTCCAAGTGATGAACTTTTGTGCAACGTGTCTTCTCAACCAAAACCACTGTTCCTTCTTCCAGCCACAAAAATGTTATATGCAATATATATAGAGATTTTTCTAGCTGCTAGCTCTCTGTAAGCCAGAAAGTTACTCACATGTCTGCCACATGCATCTACTGCATTATATAACACAATAATACTGGTGTCTGTCATGCATCCAGTTCATTTGCAAAAGCAATGGAAAGGAGGGTTTCTGTGTTCACACATATTAACACACGAGCACTGCCCGCACGCTGCAAGGGCATCTTGAAATGTGTCTTGTGGAAACCCAGCAAAAACTTTCAGAAACTTCAGATGGTTCAGCTTCTTGGGCTTACTGTTGCTTAGCAATGAACCTCACATGCTCCTCAGCTCACTGCATTCCAAGCTATCCCATTAACATATTGCAAGGGGGACCCAACTACATTGCCGAGGCATTGACAGCAAAAAGGAAACGTGTTACACTTATTGACTGGCCAATCGGCAAATTATGGAAAAATACACTCAGAATCAACATTAACATCGCTGAAGCAAGGACACAGTCTTAGAAATATTTTTGTATGTCACCCACAAACCAAAGTTTTTATCTCCAATAACTCCTAGTTCATGTCAAGCGCTTTTAATCTTTTTCCAGAGAGAGAGAGAGAGAGAGAGATTTGCAACTAGAACAGTTTAGTTTCTTTGGAATGTAAAAATCCAGGAGCTTCTGATTCACAGTTACAATTTACCAGAATCTAACTTAGCAGGTTTAGTCTAATTTTGTCTAGCTTAGCAGGTTTATGTTTAAACCTTGGCAGGAATCTCAGCAGGGACAATGTTCAATTTGGACCCAATATATTATCAAAAGGCATATTCATGTGGCAGGTTTTTCCAATACAATAGAGCATCACAGATATTCTGGCAGCATAGGCATCAGGCATTAATAAGTAGGCCTCACACCGGCAGCACAATGTGCCTTCTCAACTGTCAAAAAGCTGATGGTGTGCACTGAAAATTTTAGCATCTTGTCAGTGTGCTGTGAGATGAAAAAGCTTGGCAATCGCAGCTCTAGGTGAGCCTGCTTATCCATCCCTGAGGCATAATGTACACAGGCAAGCTCTGTGCACCTTCAGTGCTTCTCCATGTCTAAATGTCTATTCAGTGCAAGAAGTTTTTATCCTTTTCTTACAGTGCTCTAAGAACTCTGGTGCATGCCTGAAATTTTTGGCAGTTGGACATGAATCAGCCCTACTGCTTCTGCTGTTTTTAAGCTAAGCAGAAGATGAGCAACTAGACAGAAAAACCCCCTAGGATTGCACTTCTATCAGCTATAGAAGGAAACAGCAAAGCAGCAGCTTCAGCAAAAAAATTTACAGTCTCTCTTCCAGAAACTTCCTCAAGTCTCTGTTCCAGAAGTTGTTTTTACCGGCGTCTATCTGCCTAAAACACAAGAATGCAAAAAGAATACACATACAAATACTTCTGGGTGGGGGAGAAGTCAATCTGTGGGGTTGTATGTAAAGGTTTCTTTTCTTTCTGTAAAGAGAACATTTTTGCAGAAACCCAGACAGAGTCTGACTTCCAAGCTGGCATGAACATCTGCACCTCTGATTTTCAAAATTAACAGCTGCATAAGGAGTAGGCTAGACCACCTGTAGCCCATTTTAGGCCCCGTGAAAGTGTTTACATCTGGTCATGTGACCTCATCCTCCCTGCAGCAACATCTCTGACACTTCTTGGACAAAGTCCTTTCTAATCCCTTTCTCCTTCTGTCTTCACGTTTGAACATGCTTGCACTTCTAATCATCATTTCCTCGTGCAACTTCTACAAAGCAAATTTTAGATCCAAGCCCAGCAATTACCATTTCTAGTCCGAAGCGTACAAAATCCCCAAGCTGCTGACAGTTCCAGACAAAATACAGAAGACAAATGAGTTCTGCTTTCTTGACATGGCTGAAGAACCCCATCATTTTTGCAGTTTCTATTCCACACAGAAGCTAGCAAGGAGACTTAGAAATCTAAAAACAAACCACTTCCTGTTTCATGGCTCCCTGTAATTTTGACATCCAGCCACGGAAAGAAAATTCTTTGATGACCCTAGAATGAAACAGGCCTGCACATCACTTTGGTGTCACCTACCAGAGCATTTGTAGAATGTGATACATCTTGGCGCATTTGTGATAAATGCTGCAGAGCTGCCAAAATTGATTTGCAGGCAACCAACCGGAGGGTCAAATGCCAAAACTTTCCATTACAATATGGAACAGGGAGAAAACTCCCGCTGATCTTGCAGTTCACAGAATATCTTTTTAAAACTCAGAATAGGCCCACTAATTTTCTTATATGCTTCGCAATTATGGGTCTTATGTTTATGTTAGACAGAAGCCAAGAACCAAGAAGATTTAGCCAAAGCCCGAATATTATGGCACAGCATAACAAGCTTGCTTCTTGGAACTAAGTTATATGGAGGAGGAGCAGAAGAAAAAAGGCTAATGAAACTGCTACACAATCGGGGAGGGAGGGTAGGTAAATGCATTGTATGAGTAGATGCTGACAATATCTGCATCTTGTTAAGACTCCACTGGACTTTCTAAACTACTCATTGCTGGAGCAAATTCTGCATTAGACATAGCCATACTAGAAAAGGTTGTATCTAGTGTTCCCTGTAAGATGTGCAGTCGCACACTTCTGGGCAGAGCTGCAGAAATTCGGCAATGACATAATGTCCCATTTGCAACACCATGCAGAGAAAAAAGGGGTTGGCACACTGGCACAGACCTCGTAGAGCAGGGGTGTCAAGGCTCAGGGGCCAGATGCAGCCCTCAAAAGCTCTTGATTCAGCCCTCGGGCACTCCAGCACCACCATCAGCTGCTCTCATTTCCTGTGTAATTACTCATCACTTCCTGCTTAATTACATCACTTCGAGCCCTCAGCAGGCGTCACAATGGGAATATTATATAGGTGACATCATACATTAATTGCAAAAGGAAGCATTTTTCCCCTCGGCTCACATGACTAACAGGAACTCTCAGCTTCTCTCATTCCTGGCCTGAATGCCTAACATAAGACCAAAAAGACATAAGAAGAGCCCTCCTGGATCAGGCCAAAGGCCTATCTAGTCCAGCATCTCATAGTGGCCCACCAGATGCCTCAGGGAGCACACAAGACAACAAGAGACCTGTTATCCTCTTGCCACTCCCTTGCGCCTGGCATTCTGAGGTACCCTACTTCTAAAACCAGGTAGTTGCATAGACTCATCATAGCTTGTAACCTGTGATGCACTTTTCCTCCATAAATCTGTCCAATCCCCTTTTTGAACAGCATCTGGGCCATCACATCCTGGGACAAGGAATTCACGCAAGGCATTTCCTTTTGTCTGCTCTAACTCTATTTTAGCAGCTGTCCCCTGGTTCTGATGGGTGTTGTCCAGCTTCTCAACCTCTTTCTACCAGGCAATGGGTAGCAATGGGCACTGTCCTTTCCTTCAATCACCCCTCAAAACCCATTGTTACAACACAGTTTCCTGGGCCATTGCAGGCTGACCTTCTCTAAGATACACTGCAACAACATTTGGCCAATGATTTTGACTAAAGGTGATTTGGAACTAGAGCAGTGGTTCTCAAACTTTTTAGCCCTAGGACCCACTTTTTAGAACGACAATCTGTCCAGGACCCACCAGAAGTGCTGTCATAGCTGGAAGGATTGTCACTGTAATGCCAGATCCTGCTGCTTTCCTGAGAATGCTGCAATACTTTGGGTTATTTCTCAGCCAGCTTCCAATAGCAAAGTGAATCAGAAAGAAAAAAGCCAATTTACAACCTTGACACCAGCACACAGCTCTCCCCCTTTCCAGCATCCTATCTTCCCATATTTTCAATATGGCTGCTCTAGGGGCTTCATGACCCACCTGAAATTGGCTCACAACCCACTGGAGGGTCCTGACACACACTTTGGGCACCACTGAACTAAAACTTACCCTTCACCCTGTTCACAATTGGAAACAGAATTCACTCACATCAACAGTGGGGAATAACTACACCCAGCTACAATTTACATAAAGTAACTGGTTTATGTGCAATACAGTTCAGCAAGCCCTCTGCATCCTAAAAGCTCATCTGGAACATGTGCACAGACACCCATCACATTCCTTGATGCTACTTGCGCGCATCCTTGCAGAGCTGCATCTATTTGTTAAGCACCAGGGAGGAGAATGGAAATTTCCATGATTGTTTTTCCCTCGTTCGCATAGCAAAGCTGTCAATCTAGCAGAGAACTATGACTTATCCGCTCTTTCCCCTTGACACACAAATCTGCAGCTTTCTTTCCAAGAATCCACAATAGAGCCCTTCACTGTGGCTTCATTTTCTACACACTGCATTTCGGCAGAATATTTGAAGATGGCATACAATTCCTAGCTAAGTTCAAAGGAGGAGCACTTGCGGCCAAAAACAGACTGCATGGCTTTTCTCTCTCTATGTTGCTACTGTCAGAAACTTATGAATATGCATCAGATACAGTAAAACAAAGAGGAGACAGGCAGATTTTAAAACACACAAAAAACCAGACAGTTCCCTATTACCAAAGTTAGCAGCAAATAGGAATTATGGACACTAAACGACTAGGCTAATGGATGACTTCACTCTGGCCAGGGATGGAGAGAGACCAGCACAACATCTTACTATTTTAATTCTTTAAAAAGTATGTCACTATGAGTGCAAGACACACACACCCCCTTAGATCTTAGAGATCTTAGGAACTACTGTTCTCATCTCTTAACCTCTCAAGGATTTAAAAAAAAAAAAAAAAGGATGGGGAAAAACAAGTGAAGAAGTGAAAGCCTACTGCTCCTATATTTGGCAGGGCCAGAGAGAACCTATCCAAAAGATATAGAAGCTACAAAACCCCAAGCTGAAGAAGGGCATTTTGGATGCATCAGAAAAGGATGCCCAGGAATTTCAAATAAAAGAAACAAAACCACCTGCAGCAACAATATACGGTTGGACCTGAACAAACCAGGGAAAGGTTATGGGACCCATGTAGGGTTGCCACTTTCTTCGCTTGCCCTGTTCTTATGCCCGATATATAGAAAGTTAGCAGGGGAAGTTTTCCCCACTAATCCCCCTAAACAGGAAAAGCTTCTGCACATCAGACAGCTATGGAAGGTACAGGAGAATGGCTAGGAAACACGATGGCAGCCAAGCTTCCACAAGCAAGTTAGCCAGAATAGAAATGCCCAAAGCACATGCTTCTGGGCGTAGAAAAAGCAGACTAATTCCAAAATATTGTCCTAGTTTAAAAAATACTATCTGTCAACAGCTTTATTGATTTACAAGGCTACCTCACTGTACTCCTGCTTAATTTTTAAACCAGTGGTATTCAAACTTTTTAGACCAGGACCCACCAGAAGCAATGTTATAACCTGGAAGTGATGGTGCAGCAGGAAGTGACATCATCCAGTAGGAAGTGCTGTAATTGTTACATAATAAAATGACACACCTGAAATGCAAATTGGCATTCTTGGACTTCAGCAATGGCACAACCATGAAACATCCCTGACAGAAAGCAAGATGAGGACAAAATATTATGTAAAAGAACAGAACTAAAAACAAAATTAAAGAAAAAACCCTCACTTGAAAATTCAAACTGTTAACAGTCACAAAAGGAATTTAACAAGGTCTGCAGTTTCCAAGATGGCTGCTCCCAGCTTTCCGCAACCCACCTGCCATCAGGTCGTGACCCAAGTGGGTCCTGACCCACAGCTTGAATATCACAGTTTTAAGCCATGTGTTGACACAAAACTGCAGACTATGCTTTCCTCCATTGTGAACAACAAAGACCTGCATTGAAGGAAAACCTACCATGCACAAGGAAAAAAAATGGGTTTTTATGCACAATTTCAGCTATATTTAACATCTAATATTTTATGTAGCAGAGGGGTTCACACTGAACACAAAGCTTGACATGTACTCCACAGTGTAGAAAGCATTTACAAAGGGTCTCACATTTCGGTACGAGGCAGGCAGAGCTTAAAGTCTAAAACTTCAAATGTTTATTCAGCTATTTTTATAAAGTGAAGGTTTGGATGAGAACTTACTGTAATGTTCCAGTTGATCTGCGGTATTCTTGCATGGAGATTGAGACTGAACATAAGCAACAGAACTCCAGTAACTACTGATGCACTACAGCTGACAAATTCAAAGAAATAAAGGCCTTCGCAAGGGGAGCATTCCATAATGGTCTCTATGCAGATGAAGGAAATCAATGCCAAAACCTAAAGGGGGGGAGAGAGAGAGAAAAGTAGGGAAATATAAATAGCTCGGCAACATTCTGAAGACAGCCACAAATAATCACGAAATGTTCATTGGAAATTTGACACTCAAGAATGCACAGTGCAGCCTCAATTTATACTAAGATACATGACCTTAAAAGGAAGAAATCAACGCAAGATGTTGGCATATCTGATGTACCAAATCTTGAAACACATACTAAGAGCAGAATCCTAACCTGGAGCTAGGCTGGCACAGTTAGGACAGCTAAGTTTGGCCGGCACAAGGACACCGTAAAGTATGTTTGGACCAGTCTCAGAATCAGAGAGGCCAGCACACAGATGTGCACCATCCTCCCTGACTCTGGAAGTGGTCCAAACGTGCTTTACAGTGGCCCTTGTGCCGGCCAAACTTTGATGGCTTAACTCCACATTGGGATTGTGCCCTAGGAGTATCAGCACCACCTGTCTTTCCAATACAGTCCCACCACAGAGGTAAATAGCAAAATTAAATTAAGGCAAATAGCCAATACGTTTTTAAGAGGGATAATACAGTACTATGACTAACAAAAAAAAAAACAGAGCAACAGACAACAGTAAACCCCTCCAAACCAAATTTAATGGATCTTCATATATCTTCCTAACTAGTTTGGTTTTCACCATAAAATGAATGAATAAATGAATAACCAGTTTGGTTTTCACCATAAAATGAATGCTACACAATAAAGAAGCTAGAAGGCTACCCTAGGCAGCGTATTTCACATGCCACAAGCAAAAAACCCATGTGCATCGTACCCAGCCACCCCCAAGTTTCAGACTTGGGAACACGGAACAGCATCTCCATTCTGGACTGAAGCCTGCAGGGGCAGTACATATTGGAAGGGACGGCCCTTAAGACATCCTGGCCTCAGACCATTTAATAGCCGCAATCTGAGCCCAGAAGCAAAAAGGCAAGCAATGTAGCCAAAACATCACTGCAACATATGCGCTCCCTTTTACCACTTCCTGTTGGTAATTTACTGATGGCAAACTGGACCAAAGGACATTTTCTGAGCACTTTGCCCCATAATACTCTCATTAGGTCTTCTTTCTACAGCGACAGTCTACACAACATATATTTCATTTTGTGTCTTTTTTAAAAGGAAGTTTGGAATTCAAAATGGTTTAGCAAGAGGACATGACCTAGTAATTCAATGAAACAACCTTGCTCAATTCAATAACACAGAAACATAAGCACTGAAAGAAAGTGAAAAATGTCAATGAGATGGATTTGGGGACAGCGGCCTTTACTCCACTGTGAACTACCACTAAATACAGAGACAGCCATCTGCAGAAATGTTAGGTTTATGACATCACAGTGAGGTCCTCCCACTCTCAGCCTTTCAATTTGCAAAGCACTCAGACTGCAGTAGCCTACCCTACCTAGCTGATTCAGGGCACAATCCTAACCCGGAGTTATGCCAGAACAAGTCACTTGTGCCAGCCCAGGAGTGTTGCAAACATACCGTAAAGTGTGTTTGCACCATTCTAGCAGTCAGGGAGGCCAGCGCACAGACGTTAGGATTAATGCCAGGTTAGGATTATGCCCTCAAGGATCAAAGTGAATTATACATCACTAGAAAGACACATACCAGAAATGCAATGTAAAATAATTCTAAAACATAAGAAGTGATATATACAGCCATAAATATTTTCCTCATTACTGAATATGAAAGAAGAGACAGCCCACACAAAAGACAGAGCTTGCACTTGACATATTACTTTCTTATTCATCTTTTAGTTTTTAATTAAAAAATAAACAAAATCCAACAGACAGAGCCAATGAGAAGTTGACACTGTCAGTTATTATCCGTAGTCCGAGACTGCACCGGGATCAAAGTCATCATTTGACAGACACCCGTTAATTCATATCAGGTTTCCGTCAAACTCCAAATTAGTATCACCGCAGCCAACATTGAAAGTTGGATCTTCCCGTTTGTTCTGACAAGAATTTCTAAACCTCATCATGCCTATAAAAGCCTGACCTATCTCAAATTCACCAAGTCATTAAAACAACGCAAGAATCTCAACACCCAAGCAATATACTAAGGACAATGTTGTTGAAAAACAAGACAGCTTTGGGTAATCTAAACTCAATTCCAGCTGAAGTAGCAGCAGAACCCAGTTCAGATTCTCATAAGAACATAAGAAGAGCCCTGCTGGATCAGGCCAAAGGCTCATCTAGTCCAGCTTCCTGTATCTCACAGTGGCCCACCAGGTGCCCCAGGGAGGCATGAGACAACAAGATGCTTGCATCCTGTTGCCACTCCCTTGCACCCGGTACCAGTAGCCCACCACCTTTGTAAGGAGGTTGCACAATCCATCATTGCCCACGATGGACCTTTCCTCCAGAAATCCGTCCAATCCCCTCTTAAAGGCCAGATGCCATCACCACCTCCTGTGGCAAAGAGTTCCACAGATTAACTACCCGCTGGGTAAAAAAGTACTTCCTTTTATCTGTTTTAACTCTCCCCAACCCTCAGTTTTAGCGGATGCCCCCTGGTTCTGGTGTTTTGAGAGAGGGAAAAGAACATCCCAGATTCTCACTTGGAAATCTGAAGTCTGCAAATCTTAAAGGACAGGGAGGTTCATATAGAGCAGTGGTTTCCAAAGTGTGGGTCGGGACCCACCAGTGATTCGCAAACCAATTTTAGGCGGGTCACAAAGCACCTAAGTCAGCCATATTAAAAATGTGGGAAGATGGGGTGCTGGAAAGGGGGAGGGCTGTGTGGTTGTTTGCTTGTGTCAGGGTTGTAAATGGGCCTTCTTCTTTCTGAGTCATTTTGCTATTGGAAAGTGACTGAGAAATAACCCAACCGATTGCTGCATTCTCAGGAAAGCAGCAGATTCTGGCGTCTTACTGATGGCACTTCTGGTGGGTCCTAGACAGTCATTCTAAAAAGTGGGTCCCGGTGCTAAAAGGTTTGAGAACCACAGATCTAGAATATAAAGCATAATTTATAAAGCCAACACATTATTTGCTACACCCAACGCATTTGCTACACTTGAGCTACACCCAACGCACACTGACCTGAAACATTTGCATCATACCAAGAAGATGGAGCTCATTGCTCAAATAGACCCAGCATTTTTGCAGCAGCCTAAGTGGTGGCACTGCGGATTAAACCGCTGTTGCTGAACTAGCTGACCGGAAGGTTGGGAGTTCAAGATCACGCAATGGAGTGAACCCCCGGCGCTTGTCCCAGCTCCTGCCAACCTAGCAGTTCAAAAGCATGTAAAAATGTGAGTAGATTAATAGTACCACTTCGGTGGGAAGGTAATGGTGTTCTGTGCACCTCGGCATATAGTTATGCCGGCCACATGAGCACGGAAGCTTCCTCGGACAAACGCCGGCTCTACGGGCTTAGAAACGGAGATGCCCCCTACAGTCGGTCATGACTAGACCATTCAGTTGTGGGGAAACCTTTACCTTTTTAAGTGGTGGCACAACCAGACCAGCATGGCATCAGGTTGACTGAAAAACCCTCATTTCATTTACAAACTGTATGCTAGCCCTTTTGAAATCATTACGGGCCCAGCAGTTGAAACCTAAACTACTCCTCTCAGAGTATCTGGTCCAACTGCATAAAGGTGTCGAGGCACATGTGTTTGAGGTTTTCAATGTAATGAGTTGTTCATCTTAAAAAACCTCATAGCTGTGGTTGATGAAACCTGCAATTCAAAGTACACTTGGGGACAGAGTCCTATTCAATTCAATGGGCCCTACTGCTGAGTCAACATGCACAGGATTGGGCCACCATCAGTAGCTACACCACACAGACTTTGGCACGTCATCTTTCATGCCTGCTGTCAGCACTGTAGAAATATGCACAGAATATCTTGCAACACACACTAAACCCCAACAGTCCATTTCCATCGACAGAAGACTGCTATGTCTGCACTTTCCCTAGTAAAATAAAATTTGCTCTGCTTTTATTATTCGATAAACTGAGGAACCGAAGCACTAAAAATGGTTGAGTTATGAACTTCCTTTCCCTCCCCCCCAGCCTTCCTGTTTGTCTGAAGAGGGCTAGTGAACGACTTATTGTGTAGTTCAATGACATAATACGACACAATTTCAGGGGGGGAAAACCACTGAATAGTCCACATTTTCTTGCTTTAAAAATACCCACAATATTTTAGTAAGGATGCCACAACACTATGATTTATTTCCCAATGGCTTCAACTAGTGGCACAGCATAAACAATACTCAAGTACAGTTCAGAGATGGAAAAACTTACTTTTGAGCCTCCTCAAATTATATCTAAATGCATTAAAAAAAAATCTCTCCCACATTCAAACTTAGATTTAGTGTTTTCAATTTACTCGGCCAAGTCAAAGTCTGCTCAGTAGGCCCCATTCTGTGTAAAGCGGATGTATTCTCCACATCTAAAACAGCTGGCACAAACACAAATATTTTCAATAATATGGCTTCAGCGAGGCACTACTCCTCCAAGAGGGAACTATCTGTTCGGCAAAGCAAAAAGATGATTAAGTTTCCACCTGCTCCCAACAGGCTTTCGTAGGGGCAGATCTGCACATTCGGAAAGTGTCCCAAAATCCACTTTTCCACTGGAGTTGTCCATCATGTATATATTGGGGTGGGAGTGGGGTTTTTTGGTGATATTTTTTCTAAAATTCCTTGCTTAAAATAGCAAATTGCAGGGTTATGTGTTTTTATCCAAATTTGTACTGAAAATTGTACAAACAGTACAATAAATAAGGGTGAACGGCCCTACAAAGGCAAGCAATCACTGGCACACACACACCAGCCCGAAATAACCTGCTCAAAAATTCCCAAGCTGCACTATGGTTGCTGCTTGGAGCATCAAGAAACTGCTACTTACTACTTCCACATTCCATTAAAGTCGCCCCAGCATGCACTGTGAACTATGAACACTGATGTTCATAGTTTAAGCAAGCTTCCTCCTGTTTCTGCCTCTCCTCTTCCTGATCCCTTGCTGAAAACTATTTGTGGATTCCTCAAAACTGTGTCAAAAATAAAAAGTGGTCTTATTATTGTGAAATTGATCTAAGCTTGTGTCAAACTGTCAAAAATAAGCAAAAGCGGTGTTATTTTGCGATTTGATCTAAATTTCGTTTTATGGAGTGTTTTGAGTAGAAATTCTCATTAAGCATTCTGTGTTGATCACCGGAAAAAAATCCACCCCTACATATAGACAATAATTCAAACAGAGGCATTAAAAGCAGTTAGGTCTTACAATTTCTGCAGGTGCCAAATCATTAAAAAATAGCATCTGAACATGCAATTACAGCAATTGAAGTCATTTCTTTGTAAGTTGTTTCATTTTAAAGTTGAGGAGAAAAAAATCCACTCCCAGCTAGTGCCACTGTCTGTGTGGAGTTGGCACATTCTCCCCATGTCTGTATGAGTTTTCTCCAGCCCGGAAAGCTCAGATTTATTTCTAATATTAGAAGTGGTTTGGCCCTTTATTTGGAAGTTTGGTGATGTTTTGTGACCAGAAATTCATTGCAGGAACATACAGTAACTCTTGTTTACTCTTGTAAACTCTTGTCAATTAGGCCAGTGGTTCTCAAAACGTTTTAGCACCAGGACCCACTTTTTAGAAGGACAATTTGTCTGGGACCCACTGGAAGTGATGTCATGGCCGTAAGTGCCATCACTGTGATGCCAGAGCCTGCTGCTTTCCTGAGAAAGCAGCAGTAAGTTGGGTTATTTCTCAGCCATTTTTCAACAGCACAGTGAATCAGAAAGAAAAGAAAAGCCTATTCACAACTTTGACACACAATAACCACTCAACTCCCCCCCCCTTTTCCAGTGTCACATCTTCCCATATTTTCCAAGATGGCTGCCTTCTACACCACCCACGTGGAATTGGCTTGGAACCACCAAGTGCTCAAACCTTTGTCTCCTTATATTTGCACAAACTGCAGGAGCTGAGCTCTTTGCAGAGCAGTTATCCGATTTCTGAATAGCCTCGGGGCTTGAGGCAATTGGCTATCTGATCTTTCCATCACACATGTTTTCACTGGAGGGTCTGCGAAACCCAACAGAAATCAGGTCCCAAACCACCAAATGGGTCCCAACTTACAGTTTGAGAAATGCTGGTCTACAGTAAAAATTGGTTTCGTGCAAGTCCTTTTGCTTGAAGTTCCCATTTCCAAGAACCTACCGACCATTTTTAAGCTGAAGACCCATTACAACAAAAACATGGTCTCGAGCAAGAGATGGGCCACCCAATCCAAGGCAGCTGGCTTGCGCTGAATCCATCGCAGCAGGGTTGGAAATGGCCGCAGTGCAACTTTAGGTAAGGAGAATTCTTTCCCCAGGCCCCTTGTCACACAGTGGCAACCTCAGTAAGACTACTCAGTTCTGTGCCAGCGAAATCACCAGTGCAGAGCCATTCAGCCCAGGTAAGGCCGACTGGACAGGAGGTTGGATCCGGCTTCCGTCCCCCAGGCCTGTCCCAATTCCCTCCCCAACCCGCCCACTGGCAGGCCTGGCCTCCTCCGCTCCAATCTGCCTTCATTTCGCAGTCCCCCTCCCCCCCCCAACCCTCCCCCCCCCCCACACCGACTCTTCTCAGCCAGCACTTGCTTACCAGCACAGGTCTGGAAGCGGTGCAGGGATGCCACCGTGCATCTTTGCACCAGCATCCCTGACTCCTAAGGAGGACACACCTGGGTCGGCACAAGGAACTTGAGCTGGCCCAAAGAGCGCGCGGGACTGCGTTCTTAGAAAGGACTTTGGGTACTTTGGCTACGCTTTTCTTTTTGCACAAGTCTACCTATTTTCAGCACAAGCCCTACCCGCAAGTTACTGCAACGTTTAAACTTGTAGCAGCAAAAAATGTGAAGGGATGTGAAGGGAGGCAAGTAAAATGAAGCCCAAGCACATCAGCCATGATCCAAAGACTTCCTTGAGACTCTCCTAAGGGACTGCACACACCAGGGATCATTCTGACACTTTCAATGACTGGCCCTCCTTCCATTGCACAAACTGTTCTCGAAACTGCACTTTCCAAACCCGTTTGCCATGCATGGCAGCCGTCCGAGAAAAAAAACTTAGTTTCCTTGAACACACGACATTTGGGTTCTCTGGATCTTGGCCATGACAGTTTCCCACTCTTGTGGCTATAAGATTTCTTATCTACTCCCATTTCTCATGCTTGAGCAATGGTTTTTTAAAAATGCTACAGAACTGATGGAAAATGTCACGGCTGCTGGGCAACTTCCAGATCTGTAAGAAAAATAGTCATATCAGTTACAGCTCCCTAATACGCATATACTGTACATATTGCCTTCTGGAACAAGAATTCTGATGTGGTCCTGTAATTAATATAAGCTAGCCATCCCTTTGTTTTTTCCTTTAAGAACATAAGAACCTCAGAAGCAGTAGTGTCATCCTGTAACGAGCTGCCGGAACGCTAGGCGGGACTAACCTCTTGATTGACAGGCAGTCCGTGACGCGTCGCCGCCTGCCCACCCGCCGCGGGGGCTCCCTCCAGTTGGCGCGCCCCTCTGCTGCTTGCCTAGGCACCCAGCGCGCCCCCCAGGCAAGCGGGCACCCCCTCCGAAGCCAGGGGTGCCCATGCGGCCGGCGGGCAGGCGGCGACGCGTCACAAACGGGCAGCCAATCAGGCGGTAAGTCCCGCCTAGCGTTCCGGCAGCTCGTTGCCGGATAACACCGCTGCTCAGAAGAGCCCTGCTGGATCAGGCCAAAGGCCCATCTAGTCCAGCTTCCTGTATCTCACAGTGGCCCACCAGGTGCCTCAGGGAGCACACAAGACAACAAGATGCTTGCCGCTCCCTTGCACCCGGTACTCTGAAGTAGCCTACTATTAATGCAAGGAGGTTGCACCACCCATCATGGCCTATAGCCCACGATGGACTTTTCCTCCAGAAATCTGTCCAATCACCTTTTAAAGGCCATCTATGCCAGATGCCTTTCAGATACGCAAAAATTAGCAAGCAACCATTCTCAAAGCTCCGCATTTGTGTAGCAAAGGTGATATACAGTATTCTTTGTGATGCATGTGGCTAATCTGATTATCTTTTTCCTACACAGTATTTAAAAAATAATAATTGGCTATTTGTTTCAGAGTTTGCTTATATGCATTTCTGATTCTGGCTCCCAGTGCATCCTGGAATCTGGGCCATAAATGTCTCAAGAAATAAGTGTCATGTGCTTCGAATTTTATAAAAAGCACGTGTCAGCACGGCTCCTGCTTGATCCAATTACATTCCCTTGCTATTCTTTTTGTTTTTAAAATAAGATTTTTTCTGTTGATTATAACATGTGTTCCTGGCATCAGCTGTACCTGAGACTGCGGGCGACCCAGGAGTATTGCAAATGTGCCACAAGGCCTGCCTGTTGCAGCACCGGTTAGGATTGTGCCCACAGGCTCCAACTGCCACAAGCGTGAAGCCTTAGGCAGGACACATGGAGGCAAATGGGAAGATAATTCCTTGTGCCAGTCTAGCCTGCTCTAGAGTGGTGCAGAGGTGCCTTGTGGCACATTTGCAACACTCCTGGGTCGGCACAAGGGACTTGAGCTGGCCCATCTACCATTTAGGCAGTGGCGTTTCTACAGGGATGGCAAAGCTCTAAGTTTTGCAAGAAGCCTTACCTTGCAGTAGAAATCACTCCTCTCCTGCACCGTTTTAGCCAATCCTCACAGGGAACAACATCATCTTGGCTTTGCTTACTGGCTACAGCAGCAAGGGAGAGGAGGGGTTTACATGACAGGGTAAGGCTTCTTGCAAGACTTAGAGCTTTGCCATCCCTGTAGAAACGCCTCTGCATTTAGGACTGCACCATAACTGTCTTTTTTTTTACCCTGAAAAACCAACAAAATCCAATACAAACAACACTGATTCCCAATGGTAAAACTTTTAGATACATTTGCCGAGTAATCAGGGATGAGCAATTTTCACGCTGTTCTAAAGGCTAGGAAAGAAGCTCAGCCTCAAGTCCCATTTTAGACCGCAAGCTATCGTTTTATATAATACTTCGGAATCCAGTTTAAGCTTTCTCTCAAGTAAATATCGAGTGTCCAACCACCTCTGCCTGAGTGGGAAAAGAATTTTAATGAGGAAATAAGCATGACAGCCGGGCAATCTAGGAAGAACTTAGTCAAACAAGAATGTGCACAGCTCCAAGAACAGGATTCAGAATCCCAAAAATCCGAAGTCCGCAATATGATGGCCCACTTGGACGCCATGCCATAGAAGGCAAAATAGTCTATGCTAGACACGGTGGAGAGAGAGAATTTAACAGATGCAGGCCAGACCACCACCATTAGTTGTACCAAAAATGCTGAATGGCAGGGAAGCCTGAAGCTATTGCCTGTGCCAGCCCTAATGCTACTTTAGAAGAGAAAGGCTGAGACCAAAGACACACCAAGAAAACAAATAATACTTTGACCAGAGATAAATAAAAAATTATGGCTGATCGTCCCAGGGGTTTCGATCTCTACTGCAAGATATCCGGGGATGGCATGAATACAAAGAGGTTTTCATGCTCCAGCTGCATTTCGAACAAATAAGACTTTCTGGTAATAAGACTGAAGACGCAATCCTAACCTGGAGTTAGGCCAGCCAAGTTTAGCTGGCACAAGGGCCACCATAAAGTATGTTTGGACTACTCTCAGAGTCAGAGGCAGCACACAGATGTGCGCCATCCTCCCTGAGTGGTCCAAACATGCTTTACGGTGGCCCTTGTGCCGGCCAAACTTTGCTGGCCCAACTGTGCCAGCCTAACTCCAGGTTAGGACTGCTCTCTCAGAACATATAAGGAAATCCGTACGTTAGAAGGTAAGCTCTGATTCTCAAACTCAATAGTACACCATTGCACATTTAATTATTATACTAATTAGGACAATAAAACACATATCAGATTACAAATGTGCTAGTTATGCTTTGTTTCTGAAACACTAAGCATAGTTGAACTCTGGAATAAGGGTTTAGGAAATTTAATTCCATAAGAGCTAGACTGAAACCCCTTCCACATTATCTAGAAGATGCATCACTGACAAAAGTGCTAATCCAAGAAAGCATGTACAGGAACAAAGAGCCTGGAATTAAACTGCATCCAAGAAGCATGTTTAATCTGTTTTTTTAAGAGATGAAAAACTACAAATACGAAAAACCCAACTTATA
>JAJKFI010015892.1:9648-36872 GCA_029204185.1 Lerista edwardsae
GGCTGCCTAAGCAGAAAATCCTCTGCCAAGGCCACTGCCTGGGCACACGTCTCCGGCACGCTGACCTTGACCCAGTTCTGCATTTCCTGGGGCAAGATGTTCAGGAACTGCTCTAGGATCAGCAAGTCCAGAATCTGCTCCTTGGTGCACCTCTCCGGCTTCAGCCACCGGTGGCAAAGTTCCTGGAGACGGCTGCTGACCTCTCGCGGGCCCCCGGCCTCCTGGTAGAGGAACTGCCTGAACTGCTGCCGTTGCAGTTCTCTGCCGGTCGCATCGCCTTCCATCTCCTCCTTCACTTTCCCGCAGTCCCTCCTCTCTCCGGAGCCTGGGCCATTTATAGTCTGCTGCATCGCTCCACTGAAGGTTGCAACAGCCCTTTCCCCAACAGAGGTCAAGCCAGCATTCAAATCACCCTGTGGTACGGTCTCTGCCATCTGTGGTGTTCTCCTTCCAGAATCGGGAACCTGCAGGCCCTTGAGGAGCATCTGCCATTGGGTGTCCCACAGCAGCGACAGTCCTTCATCCGGTTCGCCTTTGATCTGCTGGGCCGCCCATCCCAAAGGCGGCCCGATGGTTCCCACTTGGACAACGTAAGGGGATTTTTCTGTTCCTTGCAATTCCATTTCCGGTTTTGGGCAAGTCGACTCCTGCACCTCCATTTTAACAGCTGGATTCAGCACCTGGAACAGAGGAACATCTAATGTATCTCACTGCTTTGCTACCATTTCCCTCTTGAACAGAAAGGTATTTCTGTGGTAGTGAAAACAGCAGGGGCGTAGCTGAAAAACTGCAGGGGGGTGCAACTGCACCGGGCAACAAGCTTGGGGGGGGGCAACAAGCTGAGCTTGACACTAGTGGCCAAAATGGTAAAACCTTGGGATTTATGAGTACCATTATGTTATAGATCATTGGAAAGATAATGTCATGCAGAACGCAGTGAAACAAACCAGAGTGTAATATTTTCATTCCATCAAAACCCCAGAGGAAACAAAAATACAACTGTGACATCACTTCCTGTTGTGACATCACTTCTGGGGCAACGTTTTGCCCTCTGCACTGGGCTACACTTTCTTTTGCTATGCCCCTGAGAAGGAGGGAGATGGAAAACGGAGCAACACTGAAAAGTTACTTGAGGGATTCTTTGAAGAGAGAGTTTCCAAAGCAATGCAACAGAAGGACGATAAGTCAGAAAAAGTGTCAGACCAGGACCTGGTCTAGTCTAGATGCCTTTAAGAGGGGATCAGAAGGATTTCTGGAAGAAAAGTCCATCATGAGCTATAGGCCATGATGGATTGTGCAACCTCCTTACATTAGTAGTAGGCTACTTCAGAGTACCGGGTGCAAGGGAGTGGCAACAAGATGCAAGCATCTTGTGTCTCATGCCTCCCTGGGGCACCTGGTGGGCCGCTATGAGATACAGGAAGCTGGACTAGAGGGGCCTTTGGCCTGATCCAGTGGGGCTCTTCTTATGTTCTTACGACCGATGAGACCCTGGTTCAGATTCCCACTCAGTCATGAAGTTCACTGGGTGAGAGTCGCATATACTCTCCCTTGAACCTACCTCACAAGGATGTTGTGAGGATAAAATTGGGGGTGGGAGTAAGTAGGAAGGAAACCACAGATACCTCCCCAAACTCCTTGGATGGAAAGGTGGGATAAATATGCAAATCAAACATTTCGCTTGCCACTGCCAGGGACATTTGTTCCTCCAGCAATGCCACCCTCATTCATGTCCTATTTGTATTTTAATTGGTGATTACATGTATGCATATGAGTATATGTATATGTATGCATTTTCTCCTTTGTAAGCTACCCTGAACACAGGACTCAAGGCCAGCATCAAAATCTTTAAACAAATGCAACGTATTATAGTATCTGGTAGTTAAAGGTACTGTATACAGCAGTGGTATTCAAACTTTTTAGACCGGGACCTATTTTTTAGAACGACACTTGTGTCAGGACCCACCGGAAGTGATGTCATGGCAGGAAGTGACATGTTCAGGCAGGAAGTGTTGTCATTGTAACATAATAAAATGACACTCTTGACACGCAAATGGGCATTCTTGGACTGCAGCAACTGTACAACCATGAAAGATCCCTGACAGAAAGCAAGATGAGGACCAAATGCAATGTAAAAGCACTAAACTAAAAACAAAACTTAAATAAACCCTCATTGAAAATTCAATCTGTTCACTCACAAAAAGAATGGAACAAGAATAAGGTCTGCAGATTCCAAAATGGCTGCCCCCAACTTTCCGCGACCCACCTAACATCAGGTCGCAACCCACCAAGTGGGTCCCAACCCACAGTTTGAATACCACAGGTTTACAGCTTCTGCAAATGCAAGTGCTGTTTGGCTATCAAGGTTCCATGAATTTGGCTCCTTCTTCGTCAGAGACTGTGAGCCCTTTGAGCACTGGGAGCTGCTTACTTATTTGATTTTCTTTATACAGTGCTATGTGAAGCTTTTTGTTGTTGTAAAGCAGTATATAAGTATTATTATTACTAATGCTAATCCCTTTTAAACATTATTGAAAGAGAGCCATTGTGATGCTGCAGGTCGACAGGAGAGACGCAGGCTCAAACAGGCCACCTGACTGAAAGTGCAGTCCTAATCTGGAGTTAGGCCAGCATAGTTAGGCCAGCAAAGTTTGGCCGGCAAAAGATCACTCAGGCCACCGAAAAGCACGTTTTGACCACTCTCGTAGTCAGAACACAGACGTGCATCATCCTCCCTGACTCCAAGAGCGGTCCAAACATAATTTACAGTGCTGGCCAAACTTTGCTGGCCTAACTGTGCTGGCCTAACTCCAGGTTAGGATTGTGCTCTACGTGACCTTGAGCCGACTTTCACAAGCTTTCATTCGAGCCTACCTCACAGGGCTTTTGGGTGAGTACAGAGAAAGAAAACCATAAGTGCATTGCCTCAAGCACCTAGAAAAGTGGAGGATAAAGTTAACAAGAAAACACTGTCTTCAGAATAGCCATTCTCAACAGGAGCCCTATGGCCCCCTGGGGAGCCCTGGTATGTCAGAATGTTCCGTGTTCCTTGGGGTTCAAAAAGAAATTATTTTATGTGCATCTACTAAGTGGCGCATCCAGTGGTGTCATCCTACCAGTACGCTGGACGGGACATCCGGGTGATTGGCAGCCTGCCCGTCACGTACCGCAGCGTTACGCTGTTTGCGTAACATACGCAAGCGGCATAACTGGTTATGCAAACGGCGTAACGCTGTGGTACACAATGGGCGGGCTGCCGATCACCCAGACGTCCTGCCCAGTGTACCGGTAGGATGATACCACTGGGTGCATCCCTGTTTGACAGGGGGACATCCACTAACATTAAGTGTTCGGAGAGTTAGGACAGATAAAATAAAATACTTTTTTTTTTTAACCCAGCAGGTAATCAATCTGTGGAACTCCTTGCCACAGGATATGGTGACGGCGTCTGGCCTGGATGCCTTTAAAAGGGGACTGAATAGATTTACAGAAGAAAAGCCCATCCCAGGTAACAAGCCGTGATGGGTATGTGCAGCCTACTATTTATAGAAGTAAGCTACCTCAAAATGCCAGGTGCAGGGGAGCGGCAGCAAGATACAAGTATCTTGTTGTCCTATGTGCTCCCCGAGGCATCTGGTGGGCCACCGTGAAACACAGGAAGCTGGACTAAATGGGCCTTTGGCCTGATCCAGCAGAGCTGATGTTCTTACGATAGGGGCCCTGGAACCTGAAAAGAGCTCCTAAAGGGCCATAGCCCCAAAAAGAAAAAGGAAAAAAAAAGGTTAGGAATGGCTACTTTAGAGTACATCTCTGAGCTTACCTCTATGTCAGAAAAAGCTCCGTCTGCTGAGTCCTGCATACTGTTAAAAGCACAGGAGCACACCAGCTTAGGGTTCTCTCAGTCAGTTGGCAATTTGCAAAAATTCCCTATGTTGATCCCTGCCTAGAGAAAGCAGAGGGCTGATTTCATATATGCAACCTAGGCAGAGCCTCCCTCCTCCGCCTCACCAGCCTCCACATCCACCAGCCCCACAGTCAAGCCACAAACCCTCTCATCGCGGCGCACAGCCCTGGGAATTGCAGCCAAGACCCCGCGGCTGGGACCACAAGCTCCAGCAGCGCTCTTTTTCCTAGAGCGGCGCAGCCGGAAGCGGCCCGCTCCGTTTGCAATCTCTTCCTGGCATGCGGCTTGGCTCCGTCTAGGATTCCAAACTTTATGGCTTTAACTCTTCAACCGCCCCCCTACAGTCGTATCGCACTATTAATTCCTTCATGTTCGAGTGGAGTTCATAAGCGCTCTCTTGGACAGGCATTTATGAGCCCAATGTAATGACAATTACCAGTACTGCTGTTCTGCAGAAGTGATATTGGGGTATTGGAAGAGCTTTATGCAATTTATCATACTGCATAGACCATTCGGTCGTGGGGAAACCTTTACCTTTACCAGATACAAACTAGGACAAAGTGCCTAAACTTTTAACCAGCTTATAGAAAAGGGAATTTGGGCAGGTGCAGCCTATTATGATTCTATATCATACCCTTCTATATAATGATTAAAGGTATAGGCACTCTGTCCTAGTTTGTATCTGGCAACCCTACATATCTGCTCAGAAGTAAACTCCATTGTAGTCAATGGGGCTTACTCCCAGGTAAACGTAGCTAGTATTGCAGCCTTAATGGTTGTGAGGATTTTTAATAGCTGGGGGTGGGGAAGAGATGTTCCATCAAGCAGTTGAAATTGGTTGTTGTTGAGGCTGCAGTTCTGTATACACGTGTGTCTACTTTTGCATAGACAAGCTCAAGATGGTTTTAATCTTACCAGTGTGCTCTGATGTAGAGAAGATGGAATGAAATCTGTTGGAATCAGGGGACCTGCCTTTTTTGTTTTCCAATATAGGAAGAGGTGGGAGGAAACAGTTTTATTCCCCCCCCCCCCCGTGAATTTCAATGTTTTCCAAGTGTGCAGAATGTGGCATAATGTGTTTTCATTCAAAATTTACAATTACAATCACTTTAAAAGTTTATTATGTAGCTGGTATAGTGACATGGTGGCACAGTGGGTTAATCATCTGCTGCTGGGCTTTCTGACCGGAAGGTTGGGAGTTCAAGACTGCGGGATGGAGTGAGCTCCCGTTGCTTGTCCCAGCTCCTGCCAACCTAGCAGTTAGAAAGCACCTAAATGCAAGGAGATAAATAGGGAACACTTCGGTGGGAAGGCGATTAGACCATGCGGTCGTGGGGAAACCTTTACCTTTTTATAGCACCCACAGCTGCAGCCACAGTCATTACCTATGTACCCCCCATTAAATAATCAATAAAAACCAAATAAAACTGTTTTTGCAGGTTTTTTAACTTTACTTTTTTTTTTACAAAAATGAGAAGCACAGTCAGCACTATGTGATTTTATTTCATTATCACAATTTTCTCCCACCTCTAAATATAGGGAAAGAATAGATAGATGTGGACTATATAATTCAGAAGTTAAACCCGATTGCTCCCTGGAAGGACAAATACTGAAGCTGAAGCTCCAATACTTTGGCCACCTCATGAGAAGAGAGGACCCATTAGAAAAGACCTTCATGCTTGGAAAGATAGAAGGCAAAAGGAGGAGGGGGCGGCGGCAGAGGATGAGATGGTTAGATAGTGTTGCTGCAGCAATGAGCATGAATTTGGGTGAACTCTGGAAGCTAGTGGAGGACAGGAAGGCCTGGCCATGGGGTCACGAAGGCCTGGCCATCGGGTCATTTTAGAGCGATTCAGGACACAAGGGAGGGTGGGCAGGCCCAGCAGCAGCTCGCCCGTCCTCCGGAGAGGCGGCGCAGCCCAGACCCTCCGCAGAACTAGCGGAACGGCGTACCGGGCCGTTCCGCCTGGATGACGCCTCTGGAACTACAGGATTAGTGACCAGATTAGCTCATGCAGTGATGAGTGCTTCAAAGTATAAAAACAAAGTATAAACAAGAGAATGACTTGTGATTTAAAGAAAAAAAAATACAGAAATTGTATTGATTTACAGTAATTCAGAACTACACAACACTTTCACTCAGTTTATAAACCAAGAATAAATAACAGTTTATAAAAACTTATTTATTCACGGTTTACCAACTGAGGAAAGGTGTTGTGTGATACTCCAGTACAGCAAATCAATACAATTTTTGTATTTTTTCTCCTTTAAAGCACAAATCATTCTCCTGCAACAGAGTAGAGAACACATGTCCTCTTGGCTGGATGCCTGTACCATTAACCAGCTGTGTGCAATGAAGAATTTTCAAGTGCTGGTGGGAAACTGTACCTGTTGAATTTCTGCCACTCAGTTGCTACTAACACAGGTGCTTTCAGAATGCCCAGTGCCCTGTTTTCCTTTCAGGGTTGCTCTCCAGTGATAAAACAGTGAAATGATCTGTAACTTCATCGTATGTGTCTTTGTGATATTCCAGTGTGACTTTGTCTGCAGAATCAGGCCCTGGTGCAGCTCAAGCCCCTCTGACTCCTGAGGCAGGGTGCAAAATGTATTTGCCCTTACCTGGTGGTAGGCCAGCCTTGGTTCCTTCCACAGCCTAGAAAATAAATTATCTGTTGCTAATGCAGAAGAGTGGGCAGAGGTGCAGCAGAATCATAGAGTCGGAAGGGACCCCAGGATCATAAGAACATAAGAAGAGCCCTGCTGGATTAGGCCAAAGGCCCATCTAGTCCAGCTTCCTGTATCTCACAGCGGCCCACCAGATGCCTCAAGGAGCACACAGGACAACAAGATGCCTACATCCTGTTGCCACTCCCTTGCACCCAGTACTCTGAAGTAGCCCACCACCAGTGGTGAAATTCAGCCAGTTCTCACCAGTTCTGCAGAACTGGTTGTTAATTTTAGGTTGGGAGAGGGAAGAAAGGCAGCCGCCGCCCTGAAGGCCATAGAACCGCTTGTTAATTTATTTGAATCCCACCACTGCCCACCATCAATGTCATTGCCTATAGCCCCCAATGGACCTTTCCTCCAGAAATCCGTCCAATCCCCTCTTAAAGGCATCCAGACCAGATGCCATCACCACCTCCTGTGACAAGGAGTTCCACAGGTTAACTACCCGCTGGGTAAAAAAGTACTTCCTTTTATCTGTTTTAACTCTCCCAACCCTCAGTTTTAGCGGATGCCCCCTGGTTCTGGTGTTTTGAGAGAGGGAAAAGAACATCCCTTCATGGACATCATGTAGCCCAACCCTCCTGGAGCACAGGTGAGGCACATACCACTTACTGGCACACCAAGGTGTGTACAGTGGCACCTGCGACTCGCCCAGGCTCAAAGAGAGAATTGCACTGGGACACTTAAAACCTTCTGAGTGGTGCTTGGGCAGAGGTGAGATAATCCCGGGAGCCAATTGGCTGCCAGGAGCCATGGGGGCGTGAGGAAGCCTGTGAGGAAACTGTTTGAATTGGCACGTAAGGTGGCTATGCTGTACCCCCCAAACTAGAGCCAACCAGGCAAAACAAATGCCATTTTTGGATTCAGCATCCCCAAAATATTCTAAATTTGTTCAAACATGCTTGGCAACTAAAAAAATGGTATTGTGAGCAGAAGCATCCTGAGTGGGGGCAAGGAACTAAGTTTTGCAAGTCACCTTACCTTGGCGTGTAAACTGCTCCTCCGCTCCTTCACCTTTGTAGCCAGTAAGCAATGCAGAGGTGTATGGCTGTGAGAGCTGGACCATAAGAAAGGCAGAGTGCCGAAGAATAGATGCTTTTGAATTATGGTGTTGGAGAAGACTCTTGAAAGTCCCCTGGACTGCAAGGAGATCCAATCGGTCAATCCTACAGGAAGTCAAGCCTGATTGCTCCCTGTACTGGAAGGACAAATCCTGAAGCTGAAGCTCAAATCTGTTGGCCACCTCATGAGAAGAGAGGACTCTTTAGAAAAGACCCTCATGCTGGGAAAGATGTAAGGCAAAAGGAGAAGGGGGCGGCAGAGGATGAGATGGTTAGACAGTGTCACTGAAGCAGTGAACGTGAAATTGGGCGAACTCCGGAAGCTAGTGGAGGACAGGGAGGCCTGGCATGCTGTGGTCCAGGGGGTCGCGAAGAGTTGGACATGACTTAGCAACTGAACAACAACAATGCGGAGGTGTGGAATTCACTGTGATGAGGGAGAGGACCAGTTTACACAGCAAAGTAAGGCGCCTTGCAAAACGTAGCACCCCGCCTTCCCATAGGGACACAATGGCTTGGAGGTCTGTGTAGTCAATAGAGCAGCAGGCAATTGGTAGGGGAGGCTCACCCAGATCTGGGGCAGAGCTCCTGAACATCCAGGACCCAACACAAGCACCTTTAAATCAAAAGGATATTTATTTCAGGAAAACAGCAGAAACAGGCACACAGAACCGGTGTACGAGACAATAATCAACATTAAGAAAAACCCACTAGTCAGCACTGCCCCTCAGCTGTCCCCAGCGGGAGAGGGCAGGGTCGCAGAGCTTGTTGTTACCATTCAAGTCAGACGGCAGAGACAGGCTGTCTGCCACACATGCTTTTCACACAGACAAAGTCCTGTCCCAAGAGCCAAAGTGAAGAAATGCCAACATTCTCCAGACACCACTTTTGAAAGTTAAGAAACTCCAATCTTAGCTGTTCCCAAGTCCAAAGTCTTAATCAAACATGCAGATTTGAGTTGTGTTGTGAAGAAGCCACATTTTCTAGGCCAAAAAAAAGGGACTTTTTTGGGGGGGAAGGAAAGAAATCTGGGGGGGGGGGCAGCTACTTCACAGTCTTCCCGTCATCGTTCTGCCAACCTCCCAGAAATGAACAGATCATTATTTAAGGCTTGGAGAAGAGAAGATTATTCCCTTCCTAATCAACGACCTCCTGCGTAAGGAGAATCTCACCATCCTCGGATCCATTTGCGGATACGAACAAGATGGCTGCAGTTTGGTCAAGAAAGCGATACAATAGATACACACACACACACACAACGGAATCAAAACAAGAACGGTCGGGTTACTCCCGCCTCTTTGCTCCCCAAAAAAGGATCGGCAGGGTTGGTGGTGTCCTTTTTCATAATTAGCACACAAGAATATTCATAAAAGACATACAGCAAGGTAGTTTATATATGCACCAATTGCTAAAAATTAAAATACACACACAATACGCCAGAAGGAAGATACGGAAAGTCTAGAGGGGTTCCATGCATTGTACAAAATAAGGTCTTTTAAATGCCAGGGAGCTATTCCAGGAGGTGAATCTTCCACATCTCCTAAAAAGGTGGGCAGAGTTCATACTCCAACGTATTCAAGACCTTGTAAAGTAAGGCAGGTTTCAGAAAGAACTATTTGTCTGGACACAGAGGATGAGAAGGCAGGCAAATTCTTACAAGATTGGATGAAAGCCGGTCCTTTCGTGCCCTCCCCTGGCTGTCACTGGGTCATAGCAAATGCAAGGGGAATGGCAATGATTTTCTTGAGGACTAGTAACTTTTGCAGATGTACTTGAAAAGGCCAGAGTAAGGCAAAGAGTTCTTTGGCAAAATCAGGTGCAGAGTTGGGGGGCGGGCGGGGGTTGATGTTGCAAGCAAAGCTTCTAGAGTTGCATAGCTTGACGTTAACAATCAGGGCTACCTGAATGGCGTCGCTGGCCATACACGTATACAGTCGGTCAAGGCATAAAAGAGTGCAGATTATATACAGGCGGAAAACAGAACAGCTCAAAACACAGGGACGGCGATTGACATGTACCCATGCATCTTTCAGAACACAGGGAGGGGCAGATCCAATTTTGACAAATACAGACTCCAGCTGCCCTCCTTGGTCAGAAGCCCCAGCAAATGAAATGAAAGCTACATCAGGATGCTGTGAAGCAACTTCTCATATGGATGCTGGAAGTAGATCATAAATTCGGGATTATCACTGGCAGCCCAAGGATCTGGTCCAGCCTCCACAAGCTTCCTATCTGACACCGTCCTCGTTGCATGTGATCCCAAGGATTTTAAGAAGCATCCGTTATGCAAAAAAATGCAAAGTATAGCAAAGGGCTCATCCCCGCAAGGAAAAAGGCAGAGGTTTTGCAAGCCAAAAAAGGGACAAGTGGGAGTGACATAAGAACGTAAGTATGCACTTACGGGCAGTGGTGGGATTCAAATAAATTAACAACCGGTTTGATGATGTCATAGCCGGAGCAAAAAAACAACAACAAGCCAGCCGAGGTAAGCGAGTGGGCGGGGCCCGGCCATTTAACAACCGGTTCTATAGAACCTGGGCGAACCCCCTGAATCCCACCACTGCTTACGGGGTGAGGGCCTTGCTGTTGCTGATCGCATTGGGCAACAGAGGGTTAAAGAGATCTTCGCCTCCCAGGGGAATGAGCCAATGGAGACTGGCTCCTCGGCTGTACAGTTGCACAGGGTGTCTCAAAAATGTGCACACATTTTAATGAGCTCCCATTGGTAAATACTGCATTGTCGAAAACCGGCAACCCTTGAACATCTAAGGGAAGCCACTGAAGAGATGCGCAGAGCCATCCCAGCACACCCATCAGGGGATGCCCTTCGCTGACAAGGCCAGCCATGTGCAAGTGGCACCGTTTTGAGCATTTGGCCCAATTCATTCACTGATCGATTAATTAATTGGGACGAGCGACTGCTTCTGTGTACCCCAATATGCAGTACGGGTGTGAATTATAGTGTTACAGAGTGCATGTGCAAATTACAGCAGAACGAATTTGACACTGTGAAGCGTGTGTACATTTTTCTTGAGGTACCCTGAATCATTCAAAAGATGATCTGGTTTACCCACACAACAGGACGAGGTGGTAGAGTTCTAGGCTGCACGTACAGAGTGCAACATTTCAGGTGGCAGGTGGGCGGTGACATTTTTGAATGCCCACCTACGTGATTGCCCTTCCAAAAACCAAGCATTCCACAACTCCCTGCAAGCAGAAAACTAGCACAATAAAGCTCAGATAGAACAGTTCTCCCTGATGTGCAAGCTTTCTACTTGCGTGGAGTTTTGTTTTGCCTTTTAAACAGAAGCCACCCCCACATATCCTGCAGATCAATCCCCTGGTTCCATACTCGGGTGAGGGAACAAGTCCACTGAGTCCCGTTCACATGGCTACACAGGATTTCCGTCACAAGCAGCTTCTTCCCTGCATTCCTCCCCTTTGCCTGATGGGCAGCAAGTGGTTAATCATTCTGGGTATGGCTGATGAAATGTAAGTTTGGGAGTCCTGGAACAAATTCACATGCTCCCTGATGTGGTGACACCACGAGAGTGGTGGGATGGACCTCCGCCAACCTTGTCCAACATCCGTCATATAAGACTATTTATTAGGAGAGCTCTGCTGGATCAGCCCAAATGGCTCGTCCAGCCAAGCATCCTGTTTCCATCTAGTGGACAGCCAGAACCCTCCAGACACAAGGGAACATCCCCCCCTCGCCGATGCTCAACCATGCGGTTCATGTGCAGCCTGCACGCAGTCTTCGCCATCTCTCCGTTCCTCCTCCGGACTACCGAGGCGGAAACACGAACGCCACATCCACTGCATTCTTGTCGCGATACATTCCAAAGTGGCATCTTTCCATTATGCGCAGCGGCCACCCAGCTCCCGCGAGCCCTGGCTTTCCGTCCGGAGAATCACGACCACAAGCCAGTTCCGGCAGCTTCCATTTCCCTGCCAGCTGGGCTCTTTCCGGAACACAAGAACGGTCTTTCTGGACCAGAACAAAAGTCCCACCGAAGTCCAGCATCCTGCGACAGCAGCAATTGGCCTGGAACCTTCAGAATGCCTACGGGGGCATGAGGCAACACACCTGCCTTTGTGGTTCAACCCAGCATCTGGCATTTAGAAGTATCCTGTTCCTGGACACGGTTCTCTTCAGCTACCACAACTTACAGCTGTAAAGCGATCTCTTCATAAATTTGCCCAATCCCTTTTTTTTTAAGCCGTCAAAGTTTGTGGGCGTCACCCTTCTTTGTGGTTGTCAGTTACTTGCTGACTGTGTACAGGGCGTATTTCCTTACTGCCGATAAGCTTCTTTACCAATAACCTATAATTTATAAAATTATAAATTTTCCTTCCTTCCTTTCTTCTTCCTCTATTTCAGTGTTATTCAAACTTTGGGTCAGGACCGACCTGATGGGTCGCAAACAGCCGTGTTATTCTGCCAGAACGCTGGGCGGGACATCCGGTGATCGACAGCCCGCCCATTGCATTCCGCAGCGTTACGCCATTTGCGTAACATACGCAAGCGGCGTAATTGGTTACGCAAACGGCGTAACGCTGCGGAACGAGACAGGCGGGCTGTCGATCACCCAGATGTCCCACCCAGCGTTCTGGCAGCATAACACCACTGGTCGCAAACATATCAGGTGGGTCGTGGAAAGCTGGGAGCAGCCATCTTGGAAACTGCAGACCTTACTCTTGCTATATTCCTTTTGTGAGTGTTGACAGTTCGAATTTTCAAGTGAGGGTTTTTAAAAATTTTGTTTTTAGTTCAGTGCTTTTACATAATATTTTGTCCTATTCTTGCACAGCTATTTCTTGCCAGCTATTTCATGGGTGTACAATTGCTGCAGTCCAAGAATGCGAATCTGCATTTCAGGATTTTATTATGCTACAATTATGTCATTTTATTATGTTACAATGACAGCACTTCCTGCTTGATGATGTCACGTCCTGCCGCAACATCACTCCCAGATTAATGGTGGGTCCCGACACAAGTGCCATTATAAAAAGTGGGTCCTTGTCTAAAAAGTTTGAATAGCACTGCTCTATTCCATTAAGCATTTTAATTTGTTCATCTGTAGCAATTATAACAAGATTGTAGCCCTTCTCAGGCAGAGAGGGGCAGTTTTCTTGCTTGTCATCAACAAGTGCCCAGTTTTTTACGCCCTGCACAATTTAGGCTGCAATCCTACACGCTTTTACCTGGGAGGAAGCCCCATTAAGCTCAATGGGGCTTACTTCTGAGTAGACATACATAGGATTGCACTGCCGACATTTTTCTGGTTTTTAATTTTAATAGAAACCCCGCCCCCCCAGTTCTACAATTCGAGGAAACAGAGGATGATTTGTTAATTTATTTTGGTTTGTAAACCACTTTGTGAACTTTTATTGAAAAGTGGTATATAAATATCATAATAAAATTATCTTGATTCCCTGCCTTCACCGGTTTATTTCATAGAATTAGCTGGCTTAGGGCGCAATCCCAACCAACATTCCAGCACTGACATAGCAGTGCCAATGGGGCACGTGCTGCATCCTGCAGTTGGGGGGCAGTCACGGAGGCTTCACTCAAGGCAAGGGAATGTTTGTTCCCTGACCTCGGAGCTGGAAATTGGTTAGGATTGCGCCCTTAGCCAGGGATGAGAACGAGGCGATAGTATTTTTGTCTCATAGCAGGCAAGCAATCGCTGCCCTTCTCTCCCTTTAAAAATTCGGCACACACAATCAGCGTTCATTTAACGGCTTTCCCCCCCCACACCTGTCCTCAAACCATTTCTGGCTTCCGGCCGTTGCAAGGCAGAACGTCCCGTCTCCGCAATCAGCATGTTGTGAAGTTGCTGCTGAGGCTACACCGCTTCAAGTACAGAACCCAATGTTTGAATGCTGCGCTCGATAGAGAAATCTCCCTGCACACCGAAAGCTAGCATGTCAGGGAAAAGGTGACAACCTCTCTCCCCAACATACTAGTTTTCTACATGCAGAGATTTTCTCCTTTAGGAGCATTCAAATATCCATATTCCCTACCTGCAGCCCGAAGTGGCACAGTTCAGTTAAGCGCCTGACCCTACTAATGGGGTGTTTTTGCTCAACTGAGCCGTTTTCCCTCCACTCAGAGCACGGGCAGAGCTTCTTGCCCCAGGTGCATCCTCTGGTGCTTCACAAAGTACGAGCTGGTGGTGAAGCTCTTCCCGCAGAAGTTGCATTTGTACGGCTTCTCCCCGGTGTGAGTCCTCTTGTGGAGCACGAGGTGCGCTTTGCAGCTGAAGCCCTTCCCGCAGGCGGTGCAGGCGTAGGGCTTCTCCCCCGTGTGGGTCCTCTCGTGGTACAGGAGGGCCGAGCGCTGCCGGAAGCTCTTCTCGCACGTGGAGCACTTGTACGGCCTCTCCCCCGTGTGGATCCACTTGTGCTTGACCAGGTCGGAGCTGCGGTGGAAGCTGCCCCCGCAGTCGGAGCACTTGTACGGCTTCTCCCCCGTGTGGATCCGCTCGTGCTTGACCAGGTCCGAGCGCTGGTGGAAGCTCCGCCCGCAGTAGGAGCAGGTGTGGGGCTTGTCGCCGGTGTGGAAGCGCTCGTGCACGATCAGCTTGGAGCGCTGGCTGAAGCACTTCTGGCAGGTGGTGCACTTGAACGGCTTCTCCCCCGTGTGGATCCGCTCGTGCCGGGAGACGTCCGAGCTCCGGTTGAAGCTCTTCCCGCAGAACGAGCACTTGTACGGCCAGTCGCCCGTGTGCAGCCGCTCGTGCGCGATGAGCTTGGCGACCTGGCAGAAGCTCTTCTCGCACACGGAGCACTTGTAGGGGTTCGTCCCGGGGGGGAGGCCCTCCGGCCCCAGGAGTCCTGAGCTTGGATTGAAACTCCCCCCGCAGTTTGAGCACAGAGACTGCTTCGCTCCGGCGGAGTTCCCTTCCGTTCCCTGGGGGTTGCTCCCCTGCGGCCCCTTCGGTTTGGCCTGACTGTTGTAGCTCCTGTCCGCCGTATGGAACCTGCCGGAATCTCCGGTTGGCTCCACTGGTTGGGGAGGGTTCCACTCGGCAGCCTCCTCGTTTCCACTCATACGCCCGCCATCTGCTGGAAGGAAAAGAGAACCCAAATACAGGTTAGTTGTATGCCTAGAGGAGAGGGGAGATCCATCATTGGCTCAGCAGTTTTAGATCCATGTCTCCGTGCAAAATACAGCGGGCCTGTCCACACCCCTGCCAGGGACACGGGTTCTTCCAGCAATGCCACCCCCAGCCATGCAAACTTCCTCCTGCTTTTCTCGTTTCCCTCTCACGCAATACCAGAGTCAGGCAACAGCTACTGAAATTGAGTGGCGGGGGAGTTAGAACAGACAAAAAAAAATTCTTTTATGCGGGGTGTAATTAATCTGTGGGACTCCTTGCCACAGGATGTGGTGATGGCACCTGAAAGCCTTGATGCCTCTAAAAGGAGATGGGATAGATTTATGGAGGAAACAGCCATCGCATATCACAAGCCGTGACAACTAAAGGCAAATTCCAGGACTTAGAGGTAGCCTATGTCTGGAGGCCAAGTGCAAGGGATGAAGTGCAACAAGGATGAACAGGATGAACAGGCCAAGTACAACAGGATGAAGGCATCTTGTCGCCTTGTGTGCTCCCTGAGGCATCTGGTGGGCCACTGAGAAGGAAGCTGGATTAGATGAGCCTTGGCCTGATCCAGTGGAGCCTATGTTCTTAAGGCCCAGATTGGGTTGCAAGTTATTATAGCTCCCTCCCCACAGAGGATAGAAAATCCTGTTTTATTTACCTCATATTTACTTCAGAATTTTACCTCAGAATGCCAGATACAAGGGAGTGGCAACAGGATGCAGGCATCTTCTTGCCCTGTGTGCTCCCTGAGGCACCTGGTGGGTCACTGTGAGATCCACAAAGCTGGCCTGATTCAGGGGGCTTCTCTGATGTTCTTAAGGCCCAGATTGGGTTGCAAGTTATTATAGCTCCCTCCCCACAGACAGGATAGCAAATTCTGTTTTATTTCCCTCATATTTACCTCAGAAGTTTACCTCAGATTGCCAGATACAAGGGAGTGGCAACAGGATGCAGGTATTTTGTTGTCTTGTGTGCTCCCTGCTGGGCCACGGTGAGATCCAGGAAGCTGGACTAGATGGGCCTTTGGCCTGATCCAGCAGGGTTCATGTTTTTATGCTTGCCCAAATAATTCCTCCTTTTCTCTTTTGCAGCCCTTTTATGGTGGAACTCTCTAGCTTGCTTCTCTCACACCTCAAATGCCTCCCCAGAATCCACCTTGTCCTTGTCCTGACCTTCAAAGGTCTCCACAGTGGTGACCCCTGATCTATCCAGGCTTGCCCCCGAGCACACCCCTGCCCATGACCTCTGCTCCTCCAGCTTCACCAACTCCAGCTGCCCAAAGTTCTTCAGTGTCCTCAGACACTCCCACAGCTTCACCAAGGCTGCCCCTGGGCTGAGACCAGCGTCGTCATTCAGCTGGAACGCTGGGCGGGAGGAACGGGTGAGTGCCCCCCACCGTGGGGGCGGGGAAGACGGCAAAACGGACCGGAACGCGACGGGCGAGCTGCCGCTCACCCATTCCTCCCACCCAGTGTTCCGGCTGAATGACGACGCTGGCTGAGACCTGCCTCCCAGCTCTTTCTGTGCAACGCCTGGGCCTCCTACCCGTTTTCACCTCAGCAACAGGCCTCCTGTTCGCAGGAAGTGCTCACCTCCGATGTGGCCATCCTCTTCCACCTCCTCTTTGATCATCCCGCCATGCTGCCGCTGGGCGTTTTCCGGGGCACTCCGCTCAGTGTCCGGGAAGTTCACTGTCACCACACGGAACATCCCTGGGCCCTGAAAACAGTGACAAGCCTTTTAGTCAAGGATGCGGAGTGCGTGTGATCATGCAAGTGGATCCCCCTAAAAAGGCTTCTTGTGGTCCGTTTCCTCTGCTATGTCAACCCATGCACCAGAACAAGGTGGTGGAACGGGCTGTACCATTTCAGACCGCTGGGGTGGTGATGGTGGAGAATTCCATTTCTGAAGGCTCCCTTGTGTAAAAAGCAAGAAGACAGTGAACACAGATGGGAATGTAGGTAGACCAGAACCAGGGGACATCCACTAAAATTGAGCGTTAGGAGAGTTAGAACAGATAAATACTGGTTTTTTTACCCAGCGAGTAATTAATCTGTGGAACTCCTTACCACAGGAGGTGGTGATGGCATCTGGCCTAGGTGCCCTTAGAAGGGGTTTGGACAGTTTGGGCTATAGGCCATGGACTGTACAACCTCCTTACATTAGAAATAGGCTACTTCAAAATGCCAGGTCCAAGGAGGTGGCAACAGGATGCCCTGAGGCCTCTAGTGGGTCACTGTGAGGTACAGGAAGCTGAACTATATGGGCCTTGGAATGATCCAGTGGAGCTCTGCTCACCTTAAGGCCCAGATTTATTTACCTTTTATTTATGTCAGAATTTTACCTCACAACTCCAGATGCGAGGGAGTGGCAGAAGGTTGCAGGCATTGTCTTATCTGCTTTCTGAGGCATCTGGTGGGCCGCTGTGAGCTTCAGGGAGCTGGACTGGATGGGCCTTTGGCCTGCTCGAGCAGGGCTCTTCTTATGTTCTTAGTGGGCTCAATTAGAACCTTTCCCCTTGATAGGCTTGATTTTTTATTTCAAGGACATGAATTTCCTTTTGTACATAGAGGCACATTCAAGATGCAATTCCCCTCCCCACCTGCAGTCGGATGTCGTGCAGCCTACCCTAAAAGGTAAAGGTTTCCCCACGACCGAATGGTCTAGTCATGACCGACTGTAGGGGGAGGTGCTCATCTCTGTTTCAAAGCCTGTAGAGCCAGCGTTTTGTCCGAGGACAAGCTTCCGTGGTCATGTGGCCAGCATGACTATATGCCGTAGCGCACGGAACACCGTTCCCTTCCCACCGAAGTGGTCCCTATTTATCTACTTGCATTTAGGTGCTTTCGAACTGCTAGGTTGGCAGGAGCTGGGACAAGCAACGGGAGCTCACTCCGTCGCGCAGTCTTGAACTCCCAACCTTCTGGTCGGAAAGCCCAGCAGCAGCGGTTTAACCTGCTGTGCCATCACGTCCCTGCAGCCCACCCTACCGCCTGCCTATTCCCCTACTTCATTCGGCTGCAGAGCTGAACCTGGCCTCACTCTCCACCCACCCTGACCATCCCCCAGAAACCCCCCCTTACCTTTTGCTCCTGCTTCTCCTCCTCCTCTCGGTGCCGCAGCAGAAAATCCTCCGCCAGCACCACTGCCTGGGCGCAGGTCTCCGGCTGGCCCTCCCGGACCCAGCTCTCCATCTCCTGGGGCAGGACGGCCAGGAACTGCTCCAGGATCAGCAACTCCAGCATCTGCTCCTTGCTGAGCCTCTCGGGCCTCAGCCACTGGTGGCAGAGCTCCCAGAGGCGGCTGCACACCTGGCGGGGCCCCTCGGCCTCCCGGTAGAGGAACTGCCGGAAGTGCTGGCGGCTCAGCTCGGCGCTGGCCCCGTCCTCGCCGTCCACCTCCTCCTTCACCTTCCAGTACGCTTTCCGGCCTCCGGCGTCCGGGCCGCTGTCTGCTTGCTCCGCCTCCCCATCAAAGCCTGGTCCCGATTGGGCAAACTGCCCGCCCATCTGGCTGGTCGCAGCGGCGCCCTCAAAGTGGGGCACGGGCACCTTGGTGTCCCCCCACGTCGCCGACCCCGGCAGCTGCCGGCTGCCCCACCCTGACCGAGGCGGCTGCACTCCGCCCAGGAACTCCTGCCACTGGGCCTCCCAGCGCTGCGAGGACAGGCCGTCGTCCGGCTCCTGCTTGATGTGCTGCGGCGGCCTCCATCTCAGGCACTGCGCCGGGGTTCCCGCCTGGACGGCATGAGGCTCCGCCTCTGCCTCCGGCTTCAGGTCTGCAGGCTCCTCCGGCGCCTCCGTTTTCAGATCCAGCTGCCTGCCCTGCTGGAGCCCGGCCTGGAACGGGAGACCCAGGGCCGAGGCCTCTCTTTGCTCGGCGGCCATTTCCTCGCGCGACGGGCAGTTTTCAGCTCTGTTCTGGGCCTCTGACTGTGGTGTGCTGGTCTGCACTTACATCACTACGAAACAGTCGGCCGCACAGGTTCAAAGAGATGTCTGGAGGAACGTGGGCTGCACCAAAATAGAAGACTTACCTCCTCCGCCAAGAGGCATTTTTTTCCTGGTGGAGAGACATAAGAACATAAGAACATCAGAAGAGCCCTGCTGGATCAGGCCAACGGCCCATCTAGTCCAGGCATTGTCTTATCTGCTTTCTGAGGCACCTGGTGGGCCGCTGTGAGCTTCAGGGAGCTGGACTGGATGGATTCCTGGATCTCACAGCGGCCCACCAGGTGCCCCAGGGAGGCATGAGACAACAAGATGCTTGCATCTTGTTGCCACTCCCTTGCACCCAGTACTCTGAAGTAGCCCTCCACCTTTGTAAGGAGGTTGCACAGTCCATCATTGCCTATAGCCCATGATGGACCTTTCCTCCAGAAATCCGTCCAATCCCCTCTTAAAGGCATCCAGACCAGATGCCATCGCCACCTCCTGTGGCGAAGAGTTCCACAGATTAACTACCCGCTGGGTAAAAAACTACTTCCTTTACTTTTACTTACTTTACTTACGTAAACATCTAGATTAATTTCTAAAAATGCTGAGCAAAGATGCCTTTTGTCACCTCTGGTATCTACTCTGGCCTTCTCCTGGACTCACTAGCTTTCTTCATGCAGGGAGTTTTTGACATGGAGCTTGCAATTCTCGCACTTACAGTCTCATTAAGGCTATCTGATTTTGCTGCAACAGGGTCAAACCAAGCCCCTTAGTGGCTATCACAATTTAGCTAATACTAGCTTTCTACATGCAGGGAGTTTTTGACATGGAATTCCCGTACTTACAGTCTCATTAAGGTTTTATCACTTGCTTTTTCTCAGCATACAGTGTCAGCTTGGTGACTATGCATGATAGATGGGTGGCATCAAAAAAAGGAAAATCCCCCAGACTGGCTGAGTGGGGTCTGCATCCAAATCACTCAAAGAACAAGCCACAGGATGACACATTCAAATGAGGTTTGGTGTCAGAATTATGAACACAGCTTCTTTCCTTTGTTAACGTTCCAGGTAGCAAATCATACACTAAAGCCACCCTAAAAATCTCCCTGATTGCAAAATGTTTTCGGCCACTGCAACAACTACCAAAAAACCTAAAGCACGCCAGGGCCTCGTTCTCAACTAATGGCAAACTTGGGTCCAGGTTGCAACACTTCAGATATACGCTCAGAGGATTAAATGTCCCTTCATTTTTTAAAAAATCTACTGTATGTACTGTATGTAAAAAGTTAGGGTGTATATCAGGATGGAGATTTTCCTTGACGTTCTACTTTTCCAAATGCAGGAACTCTATCTAAAGGTGTTTTGATTTTAAGAAAAACTGAACTGCTTGGTCCCACCAACCTCCACTGCCTGTGCTGCCTACGGCTAACAATAATAGCAGTTGTCTAGCACTTTTAGAATGTGCAAAGTGACACACGTATATTGTGAAACAATCCTTACAACAACACTGTAAGCCAGTGGTTCCCAAACTGTGGGTTGGGACCCACCAGTGGGTCGTGAGCCCACTTCAGGTGGGTTGTGAAACACCTCGGGCAGCCATACTGAAAACAGGGGAAGATGGGATGCTGTAAAAGAGGAGGGCTGTGTCAAACGTTATAAACAGGCTTTCCCCCTCCTTTCTGATTCGCTTTGATGTTGGAAAATGGCTGAGAAACAACCCAACTTATTGCTGCTTTCTCATATCAGGAAAGCAGCAGAGTCTGATGTCACAATGATGGCACTTCCAGCCATGACATCACTTCCAGTGGGTCCTGGTCAGCGGTGTCATCCGGCAACGAGCTGCCGGAACGCTAGGCGGGACTTACCGCCTGATTGGCTGCCCGTCCGTGACGTGTCGCCTGCCTGCCTGCCTGCCCACCGCGCAGGCACCCCTGGCTTCGGAGGGGGTGCCCGCTTGCCTGGGGGGTGCGCCGGGTGCCTGGGCAAGCAGTGAAGGAGCGTGCCAATCAGAGGGAGCCCGTGCGGCGGGCGGGCAGGCGGTGACACAACACAGACAGCCTGTCAATCAAGCGGTAAGTCCCGCCTAGCGATCCAGCAGCTCGTTGCCGGATGACACTACTGGTCCTGGTCATTCTAAAAAGTGGGTCCCAGTGCCAAAAAGTTTGAGATCCACTGCTGCAAGTTAATATTCACATCCCCATACTGCAGGCAGGAAAGGCTGAATCACAGAGGTTGGGCATCATAAGGCCACCTCAGCCAATCAGGGACATCCTGATTTATAGTCCAGCCTCTTAACTATTCAAGACCCAGTGGCCAGGATGCTGAGGGTGGGCGATTTCCTCCACAGTCTCTAATACGCCACGCAGCTTTTGCTTGTGGCATCCGTATGCAAAGAGGTGTGTGTTGGCTTCCTTCTCCAAAACAGGTTTGGACAGTGATGCAGCCCCAGCTCAATGGCCAATGTCTTCCTCGTATTCTTGTCCTTACATTTTGAGCACAAGCCTAGGCATTGCGAAGGCAATCCTACTCAGAAGTAAATCCTATTCTGTTCAATAGGACTTGCTCCCTGACAAGTGTGTACAGGTGGTACCTTGATATCTGCTGGGGTCTCAGGGAAGAACAAAATACAGAAGCGTACAAGGTAACACCTCACCCAGCAGGGAAATGTTAGAACAAGGATCTATCTAGCTCAGAGTCCTGTTTCCAACAGAGGACAGCCTGAATGCTTCCCCCCCCATTTCCTCTTGTTAGGGGGGGGGGAGTCAGGCTGCACCCCAGCAGAGCTTTAATCATCCTTGACTGACCCATGAAATGATGCAACCCCTTTGCACCATCAGGATCATTTAACACAGATCCATTGTGCCTTAGCTGTTAAGTACAGTATGTACTAAGTAGCGTATATACTTAGTGCAGTGGCAAGCCCTGGTATCCATTGATTCGGTATCCATGGTTTCAGTTATCCATGGGACACCTATTAAAAAGGGGGGGGACACTAAAGAAATCTTTTTTTTTTTAACCTTGTTGCAGCAGCAAAAGCACTGGCATTCCCCTGTCTTTAATAAGGCACCCCCAGTATCCATGGTTTCAGGTATTCATGGTGGAGTCCGGAACAGAACCCCAGAAGATACCAGGGCATGCTTGTATACTTACACCATTTTTAAGAGACATTCTGGCACACACACAAATGGATCCCAAGAGGTCAAGCCCACTATTGACCTGTAACGGCAAAGCCTTGGAAAACCCAAATGCAACAAACAAACAAACAAACAAACAAAACTGTTGCTGCATTCTGCAGCCAAAGGAATGGGAGCAGCACTTTCCCTTCCTCCCAGGACCAAGTTTGGATCACTGCAGTACAGGTAGATAATCCCTTATCTGGACATCCAAAATCAGACATTTTTGTCCGATACTTTTTCTTTTACTTTCTGTGGTGTGGACAGTAGGTCTTGTGCTCATTCCCATGTACAGGCTGTAAATTCTTGCCTGTGGTATGTGCCATTATTGAAAATTGGCCGGCAGAGCCCAAATGGGCAACAGTGAAAAGAGCAGGAGGAAGCATTTCTCACTATATTTATGCCATTATTCCAAAATCCAGACAGCTCCCCCCCCCCCCGGCCCCAAGCAGTCCAGACAGGCTGTTAAAAGCATATTCTTCCATTGGTTATCTGGCTTCAGCCTTACTCCCCTCCTTCTCCTCTCATCTCCCCCGTGTGCCAGACTTCAGTAGTAGACCCACCAGCGGGTCCCGAGCCCTTTTCAGATGGGTCGCAAAGCACCTAGAGCAGCCATATTGAAAATATGGGAAGACGGAATGCTGGAAAGGGGAGGGCTATGTGGTTTCTGATTCACTTTGCTATGGGTTAATGGCTGAGCAATCGCCCAACCGCTTGCTGCTGCATTCTCAGGAAAGCAGCAGGCTCTGGCGTCACAATGATGGCCCTTCCAGACATCACTTCCGGTGGGTCTTGGACAGAGGGTCATTCGAAAAAGTGGGTCCCGGTGTTGAAAGGCGTGGGAACCACTGCTTTAGATTGCAAGCGCCTCGGGGCAGGGGCCTTGCCCGTCTTGCGCTCTGTCTAGCGCGGGATCACCCAGGATCCTGACTGCAGGCAGCAAAGCCACCGTCTCCACCGGGGCCGGAGCGCATCGGGGGAGGGGGCTGGATCCAGACACGCTGCTGGGGCGGCTGCCAAGGACCCCCCTCCCCGGCAAAGGCGAGACTCCCCACCCGACTCACCCCGTCTGGGGAGCTGCTGAGAATGCGCCGCGGCGGGCGCGCCAACGCCTTCTGTGCGCCCTGGCGAGGGGTGGCAGCCGATCCTGCGGGGCTCCGGGAAGAGAGGCAGGAAAGGGCCCGGACTATTTACTGCCGCCCTTTCCCCGCAAACCCTCCGCCGCCGCCGCGGCTCTATCGTTTTAACTCTTGGCGGTGCGCGGCCCAGGCGGATCCCCTGCGCAACGCCGGCCGCTTGGAGCGCGGCAGGCGGCCTCGCCAACGCCAGAGGCTGGCGACCCTACGCGGTGGAAGGGGAGCTGTCCGTCGCCCTCCCTTTTTAGTGGGGCGAGGGGAGCCGTGGTGTGGAGGGGGGCTGCTAGACGCTGCAGAGCCCCACACTGCAGAGCCCAGTGATTTTGGCTCATGATTTTAACTGATCACCAGATTCAATGGGGAAAAGGCATAGAAAAAAAAGAATACTCTCCCCCAACTAGTACATGCTCACCAAATTTTAGACCACCTAATAATCCTAAGTGATAACCACATACTGAGTTCTCCTCATTTTCTCAAAGTATTTGACAGTTAAGAAATGGTTTTGGCCTCCCCAAAATACTAAATGTTCACGATGTAACCCCAACCTGAACCCCGCGTTTGGGGGCAGGGCTTATAATTATCAATCAATCAAATCAATCAATCGTATTTATATACCGCTTTTCAACACAAAGTTCACAAAGACGGTTCACAGGCAAATAGTAATAACCAAGCTAAATGGCTCCCTGCCCCCAAAGGACTTACAATCTAAAAATAAATAAATGCAACCACCACCAGCAAGGCAAATTGTATTCTCATCTCATGGTTTGGGGGACGCCGGGAGCAACAGCAGCTAACCTAATGGCTGCATGGGAGAGATTAGAGTTACACAAGGGATGTCTTGCTCCAACAGACCACCTTTTAGAACTTGTACCAGCTGTCTTGGGGGCCTGCTTGCTTCCCTCCTTCCTCCTGTACATTTGTGCAGTGGCATCTCTACAGGGAGGGCAAAGCTCTAAGTTTTGCAAGAAGCCTTACCTTGCAGTGGAAATCACTCCTCTCCTGCACCGTTTTAGCCAGTCCTCACAGGGAACAGCAACATCTTGGCATTGCTTACTGGCTACATCAGCAAGGGAGAGGAGGGATTTACAAGACAGGGTAAGGCTCCTTGCAAAACTTAGAGTTCTGCCCTCCCTGTAGAGACACCACTGCATTTGTGAATAAGTGGTTCAGGATGGTGTAGTGGTTCCAGCAGGGACCTGTGGTGTGGGGCAGTGGTGAAATTCAGCCAGTTCTCACCAGTTCTGCAGAACAGGTTGCTAATGTATTGATATACAAAAAGTAGTGCTGTAGTAAGAAGCAGTACAAAGAAAGAAGGACATAGAACTGGTTGTTAATTTATTTGAATCCCACCACTGGTATGGGGGCAGCAGGTGAGGGAGAAGTGCCTCACTGGAGTCCTTTGAAAAGCGCCACGGCCAGTGATGTCATGCAGGGGGAACGCGGGGGAACTCAGTTCCACTAGTTAAAATTAGGGCTGACTCCGCCCACTTCACTCTCCCTCCTCCCCCCTCCCAATTCCTCTGCAAAGAGCTTTTCTTCTTGGTTGGCCGGCACTCAGAGGGTTAAAGGGAGCGACTCTGGATTCCTAGGGGGGCGAAGGGGGAAGGGCTGCAGTGGGGAAGTTCCGTCCTGCACAGCCCCCTCCTCGCTCCCTCCAGCTACACAGGTGGAGTCAGCAGCTGCTCTGGTGAGTCTGCAGCCCACTGGGGACGGCCATGGCTGTGAGCACACAAGCACTCACAACCCATGCGCCATGCGCTCCAGCTGCTGTTCAGAGCACATAACAGGGGTTGTGAGAGCTTGAGCACCTTGCATGGTGGCAGCAGTGGCGGCACATTTTGAAAAACTTCAGTGGGGTGTTTCTGTCTCGCCTGCTGCCCTCACGCCGCACCTTCTTGGGTTTGGTAGTTGGCCTTAGACCTGGAAGATCTGAGCAAGCCATAATCCTTGTTCAGCCCTGATGCATGCTGGGGGATTTTGGGCCAGTCACTATCTCTCAGCCTCACTTACCTCACGGGGTTGTTGAAAAGACTACAAAGGAGGGAAGGAATTGTGTACACCAGCCTGAGCTCTGTGGAGAAAGGGTGGTATAAAAATGTGAAAAATAAATTGTCAGGGTTGTTTATGGATGGGAGATGGAATCACAAGCTGGGACAAGCTGCCGTACCCATTGTGGCAGGACGGAGGCGCTGATGAGCTGATTAGTCACGGCAAGTAAGAGTTGCGGGGAAGTGTGCAAAAGGCCAGCCAGCAGAAGATCAGAGGATGACCTTCAGGACCTGTCCAGGCTGGACTTACAATCACCTGCTGAAGTTTGTTGCACACAGCCAGAGGAGAGAACCACACTGTGAAGGCTACATCTGGGACTGAGGATTCAGTGAATCACAGAAAACTCTATATTTGTAAAAAAAAATATGGTGGTTTAGATTAGCCTGCCCGTGTAAGCTGCCCTGGGCATTTGCTTCAGCATGGGAAAGGCGGGGTATGAATTCTTAAAATAAATAAAATAATTGTTTCATTATCACCGTTTTCTCCCACCTCTACATAATCACTTTTAGATCTGACTGGCAAAAAGCTGCCGGGAGGAAGTGTGCTGCTGTGTTTTGTGGGGGACTGCGGCTGCTTTGGAATAAGAATCGCCTGGCCATGTGACCCGCCTGCCCCATAACGTGTACATTTGCACCAGTGGTGGGATTCAAATAAATTAACAACCGGTTCTATGTCCTCCTTTCTTTGTACTGCTTCTTACTACAGCACCAGCTTTTTGTATATCAATAAATTAGCAACTGGTTCTGCAGAACTGGTGAGAACTGGCTGAATTCCACCACTGGGTAGGTGGCAGCAGAAGCCCTGCTGGGGTAAGGGAATGTTTGTCCCCTTCCCCCATCCCAGGGATAGGGGTTAGATTTTGCACATGGAAAGCTTATTATAATAGTCTCGATTATTCCATTCCCCACACTGAAACCAGTGGTGTCATCTAAATGATTTAAGAACAGGTACTCACTTTTGATTGGCATGTGTCGGGACCCGCCCACCGGAAGTGATGTCATAAGCCGGAAGTGATGTCGTGGCAGGAAGTGACATAAAAAAGCCCTTTTTGAGGCCTCAGACAATTTTAAACTGATCCAACAGTTGCAACAGTATTCCACAGCACCCCCAGAACATGTTAAGGAGGCCTGGCATCATGTTAAAGTGACCCAACAGTTCCAAAACCCCAGAGCAGCTCATTTTTCAGTGGCAAGGCAAGGCAAGGCTCTGCTCACTGCCTGCCTGCCTGCCTGGCTCTGAGAATGTGCAGGAAATTCAAACGTTGCATGGGGCGGAGTCAACAGGTGGGCGGGCGAATGGGCGGGGCCAGCCGTAATCCTAGAAACCGGTACTCGTGTACCCCCACGTACCCCCTGCATGACATTACTGACTGAAACCAATGCTGCACAATCACTCCGGGAACCCCCTAAAGCAGGGGGAAACAGGGAGCATGGAAAACACACTCATTTGTATTTTGTGGTCCACTCACTCATCAGAGCGCTGTGGGATCAACTGCTGTTGCTGAGCTTGCTGACCAGAAGGTTGGGAGTTCGAGACATTTCTAGTTCCAGCTTTTCTGGGACACAGCGGGAGGCACTGCAAAGACTAATATGAGTGTAAAAGGTTTGCCCACGACCGAATGGTCTAGTACTCTAGTCGTTTGTCTGATGACAAGTTTCTGTGGTCATGTGGCCAGCATGACTATGCACCAAGGCTCACGGAACGCTGTTACTTTCCCACCAAAGTGGTACCTATTTATCTACTCGCATTTTTGCGTGCTTTAGAACTGTTAGGTTGGCAGGAGCTGGGACAAGCGGCAGGAGCTCACTCTGTCGGGCGGTCTTGAACTGCCAACCTGCTGGTCAGCAAGCTCAGCAGCAGCGGTTGAACCTGCAGCGCCACCACGTCCACCTTTAGCCAGAAAGGCTAAAAGAGTCTTTAAAAGCAGCACAGGAAAGAGTTACGCGGACTCACGTGGCTCCGTCTCACGGGCAGCCCAATTCCGCCAAAGTGGCAGGGCCAGCATACGCTGCATCCTATGAGGGTTTTTGCAGTGGTGGTGGCCTCCTTGGGGTTGTAGTTGTAGTTGTAGTTGTAGTTGTTGTAGTTTCACTTCTGAACTGGCTGAAACTGGCATTCCGTCTCT
>JAJKFI010015893.1:9648-36834 GCA_029204185.1 Lerista edwardsae
GGCTGCCTAAGCAGAAAATCCTCTGCCAAGGCCACTGCCTGGGCACACGTCTCCGGCACGCTGACCTTGACCCAGTTCTGCATTTCCTGGGGCAAGATGTTCAGGAACTGCTCTAGGATCAGCAAGTCCAGAATCTGCTCCTTGGTGCACCTCTCCGGCTTCAGCCACCGGTGGCAAAGTTCCTGGAGACGGCTGCTGACCTCTCGCGGGCCCCCGGCCTCCTGGTAGAGGAACTGCCTGAACTGCTGCCGTTGCAGTTCTCTGCCGGTCGCATCGCCTTCCATCTCCTCCTTCACTTTCCCGCAGTCCCTCCTCTCTCCGGAGCCTGGGCCATTTATAGTCTGCTGCATCGCTCCACTGAAGGTTGCAACAGCCCTTTCCCCAACAGAGGTCAAGCCAGCATTCAAATCACCCTGTGGTACGGTCTCTGCCATCTGTGGTGTTCTCCTTCCAGAATCGGGAACCTGCAGGCCCTTGAGGAGCATCTGCCATTGGGTGTCCCACAGCAGCGACAGTCCTTCATCCGGTTCGCCTTTGATCTGCTGGGCCGCCCATCCCAAAGGCGGCCCGATGGTTCCCACTTGGACAACGTAAGGGGATTTTTCTGTTCCTTGCAATTCCATTTCCGGTTTTGGGCAAGTCGACTCCTGCACCTCCATTTTAACAGCTGGATTCAGCACCTGGAACAGAGGAACATCTAATGTATCTCACTGCTTTGCTACCATTTCCCTCTTGAACAGAAAGGTATTTCTGTGGTAGTGAAAACAGCAGGGGCGTAGCTGAAAAACTGCAGGGGGGTGCAACTGCACCGGGCAACAAGCTTGGGGGGGGGGCAACAAGCTGAGCTTGACACTAGTGGCCAAAATGGTAAAACCTTGGGATTTATGAGTACCATTATGTTATAGATCATTGGAAAGATAATGTCATGCAGAACGCAGTGAAACAAACCAGAGTGTAATATTTTCATTCCATCAAAACCCCAGAGGAAACAAAAATACAACTGTGACATCACTTCCTGTTGTGACATCACTTCTGGGGCAACGTTTTGCCCTCTGCACTGGGCTACACTTTCTTTTGCTATGCCCCTGAGAAGGAGGGAGATGGAAAACGGAGCAACACTGAAAAGTTACTTGAGGGATTCTTTGAAGAGAGAGTTTCCAAAGCAATGCAACAGAAGGACGATAAGTCAGAAAAAGTGTCAGACCAGGACCTGGTCTAGTCTAGATGCCTTTAAGAGGGGATCAGAAGGATTTCTGGAAGAAAAGTCCATCATGAGCTATAGGCCATGATGGATTGTGCAACCTCCTTACATTAGTAGTAGGCTACTTCAGAGTACCGGGTGCAAGGGAGTGGCAACAAGATGCAAGCATCTTGTGTCTCATGCCTCCCTGGGGCACCTGGTGGGCCGCTATGAGATACAGGAAGCTGGACTAGAGGGGCCTTTGGCCTGATCCAGTGGGGCTCTTCTTATGTTCTTACGACCGATGAGACCCTGGTTCAGATTCCCACTCAGTCATGAAGTTCACTGGGTGAGAGTCGCATATACTCTCCCTTGAACCTACCTCACAAGGATGTTGTGAGGATAAAATTGGGGGTGGGAGTAAGTAGGAAGGAAACCACAGATACCTCCCCAAACTCCTTGGATGGAAAGGTGGGATAAATATGCAAATCAAACATTTCGCTTGCCACTGCCAGGGACATTTGTTCCTCCAGCAATGCCACCCTCATTCATGTCCTATTTGTATTTTAATTGGTGATTACATGTATGCATATGAGTATATGTATATGTATGCATTTTCTCCTTTGTAAGCTACCCTGAACACAGGACTCAAGGCCAGCATCAAAATCTTTAAACAAATGCAACGTATTATAGTATCTGGTAGTTAAAGGTACTGTATACAGCAGTGGTATTCAAACTTTTTAGACCGGGACCTATTTTTTAGAACGACACTTGTGTCAGGACCCACCGGAAGTGATGTCATGGCAGGAAGTGACATGTTCAGGCAGGAAGTGTTGTCATTGTAACATAATAAAATGACACTCTTGACACGCAAATGGGCATTCTTGGACTGCAGCAACTGTACAACCATGAAAGATCCCTGACAGAAAGCAAGATGAGGACCAAATGCAATGTAAAAGCACTAAACTAAAAACAAAACTTAAATAAACCCTCATTGAAAATTCAATCTGTTCACTCACAAAAAGAATGGAACAAGAATAAGGTCTGCAGATTCCAAAATGGCTGCCCCCAACTTTCCGCGACCCACCTAACATCAGGTCGCAACCCACCAAGTGGGTCCCAACCCACAGTTTGAATACCACAGGTTTACAGCTTCTGCAAATGCAAGTGCTGTTTGGCTATCAAGGTTCCATGAATTTGGCTCCTTCTTCGTCAGAGACTGTGAGCCCTTTGAGCACTGGGAGCTGCTTACTTATTTGATTTTCTTTATACAGTGCTATGTGAAGCTTTTTGTTGTTGTAAAGCAGTATATAAGTATTATTATTACTAATGCTAATCCCTTTTAAACATTATTGAAAGAGAGCCATTGTGATGCTGCAGGTCGACAGGAGAGACGCAGGCTCAAACAGGCCACCTGACTGAAAGTGCAGTCCTAATCTGGAGTTAGGCCAGCATAGTTAGGCCAGCAAAGTTTGGCCGGCAAAAGATCACTCAGGCCACCGAAAAGCACGTTTTGACCACTCTCGTAGTCAGAACACAGACGTGCATCATCCTCCCTGACTCCAAGAGCGGTCCAAACATAATTTACAGTGCTGGCCAAACTTTGCTGGCCTAACTGTGCTGGCCTAACTCCAGGTTAGGATTGTGCTCTACGTGACCTTGAGCCGACTTTCACAAGCTTTCATTCGAGCCTACCTCACAGGGCTTTTGGGTGAGTACAGAGAAAGAAAACCATAAGTGCATTGCCTCAAGCACCTAGAAAAGTGGAGGATAAAGTTAACAAGAAAACACTGTCTTCAGAATAGCCATTCTCAACAGGAGCCCTATGGCCCCCTGGGGAGCCCTGGTATGTCAGAATGTTCCGTGTTCCTTGGGGTTCAAAAAGAAATTATTTTATGTGCATCTACTAAGTGGCGCATCCAGTGGTGTCATCCTACCAGTACGCTGGACGGGACATCCGGGTGATTGGCAGCCTGCCCGTCACGTACCGCAGCGTTACGCTGTTTGCGTAACATACGCAAGCGGCATAACTGGTTATGCAAACGGCGTAACGCTGTGGTACACAATGGGCGGGCTGCCGATCACCCAGACGTCCTGCCCAGTGTACCGGTAGGATGATACCACTGGGTGCATCCCTGTTTGACAGGGGGACATCCACTAACATTAAGTGTTCGGAGAGTTAGGACAGATAAAATAAAATACTTTTTTTTTTTAACCCAGCAGGTAATCAATCTGTGGAACTCCTTGCCACAGGATATGGTGACGGCGTCTGGCCTGGATGCCTTTAAAAGGGGACTGAATAGATTTACAGAAGAAAAGCCCATCCCAGGTAACAAGCCGTGATGGGTATGTGCAGCCTACTATTTATAGAAGTAAGCTACCTCAAAATGCCAGGTGCAGGGGAGCGGCAGCAAGATACAAGTATCTTGTTGTCCTATGTGCTCCCCGAGGCATCTGGTGGGCCACCGTGAAACACAGGAAGCTGGACTAAATGGGCCTTTGGCCTGATCCAGCAGAGCTGATGTTCTTACGATAGGGGCCCTGGAACCTGAAAAGAGCTCCTAAAGGGCCATAGCCCCAAAAAGAAAAAGGAAAAAAAAAGGTTAGGAATGGCTACTTTAGAGTACATCTCTGAGCTTACCTCTATGTCAGAAAAAGCTCCGTCTGCTGAGTCCTGCATACTGTTAAAAGCACAGGAGCACACCAGCTTAGGGTTCTCTCAGTCAGTTGGCAATTTGCAAAAATTCCCTATGTTGATCCCTGCCTAGAGAAAGCAGAGGGCTGATTTCATATATGCAACCTAGGCAGAGCCTCCCTCCTCCGCCTCACCAGCCTCCACATCCACCAGCCCCACAGTCAAGCCACAAACCCTCTCATCGCGGCGCACAGCCCTGGGAATTGCAGCCAAGACCCCGCGGCTGGGACCACAAGCTCCAGCAGCGCTCTTTTTCCTAGAGCGGCGCAGCCGGAAGCGGCCCGCTCCGTTTGCAATCTCTTCCTGGCATGCGGCTTGGCTCCGTCTAGGATTCCAAACTTTATGGCTTTAACTCTTCAACCGCCCCCCTACAGTCGTATCGCACTATTAATTCCTTCATGTTCGAGTGGAGTTCATAAGCGCTCTCTTGGACAGGCATTTATGAGCCCAATGTAATGACAATTACCAGTACTGCTGTTCTGCAGAAGTGATATTGGGGTATTGGAAGAGCTTTATGCAATTTATCATACTGCATAGACCATTCGGTCGTGGGGAAACCTTTACCTTTACCAGATACAAACTAGGACAAAGTGCCTAAACTTTTAACCAGCTTATAGAAAAGGGAATTTGGGCAGGTGCAGCCTATTATGATTCTATATCATACCCTTCTATATAATGATTAAAGGTATAGGCACTCTGTCCTAGTTTGTATCTGGCAACCCTACATATCTGCTCAGAAGTAAACTCCATTGTAGTCAATGGGGCTTACTCCCAGGTAAACGTAGCTAGTATTGCAGCCTTAATGGTTGTGAGGATTTTTAATAGCTGGGGGTGGGGAAGAGATGTTCCATCAAGCAGTTGAAATTGGTTGTTGTTGAGGCTGCAGTTCTGTATACACGTGTGTCTACTTTTGCATAGACAAGCTCAAGATGGTTTTAATCTTACCAGTGTGCTCTGATGTAGAGAAGATGGAATGAAATCTGTTGGAATCAGGGGACCTGCCTTTTTTGTTTTCCAATATAGGAAGAGGTGGGAGGAAACAGTTTTATTCCCCCCCCCCCCCGTGAATTTCAATGTTTTCCAAGTGTGCAGAATGTGGCATAATGTGTTTTCATTCAAAATTTACAATTACAATCACTTTAAAAGTTTATTATGTAGCTGGTATAGTGACATGGTGGCACAGTGGGTTAATCATCTGCTGCTGGGCTTTCTGACCGGAAGGTTGGGAGTTCAAGACTGCGGGATGGAGTGAGCTCCCGTTGCTTGTCCCAGCTCCTGCCAACCTAGCAGTTAGAAAGCACCTAAATGCAAGGAGATAAATAGGGAACACTTCGGTGGGAAGGCGATTAGACCATGCGGTCGTGGGGAAACCTTTACCTTTTTATAGCACCCACAGCTGCAGCCACAGTCATTACCTATGTACCCCCCATTAAATAATCAATAAAAACCAAATAAAACTGTTTTTGCAGGTTTTTTAACTTTACTTTTTTTTTTACAAAAATGAGAAGCACAGTCAGCACTATGTGATTTTATTTCATTATCACAATTTTCTCCCACCTCTAAATATAGGGAAAGAATAGATAGATGTGGACTATATAATTCAGAAGTTAAACCCGATTGCTCCCTGGAAGGACAAATACTGAAGCTGAAGCTCCAATACTTTGGCCACCTCATGAGAAGAGAGGACCCATTAGAAAAGACCTTCATGCTTGGAAAGATAGAAGGCAAAAGGAGGAGGGGGCGGCGGCAGAGGATGAGATGGTTAGATAGTGTTGCTGCAGCAATGAGCATGAATTTGGGTGAACTCTGGAAGCTAGTGGAGGACAGGAAGGCCTGGCCATGGGGTCACGAAGGCCTGGCCATCGGGTCATTTTAGAGCGATTCAGGACACAAGGGAGGGTGGGCAGGCCCAGCAGCAGCTCGCCCGTCCTCCGGAGAGGCGGCGCAGCCCAGACCCTCCGCAGAACTAGCGGAACGGCGTACCGGGCCGTTCCGCCTGGATGACGCCTCTGGAACTACAGGATTAGTGACCAGATTAGCTCATGCAGTGATGAGTGCTTCAAAGTATAAAAACAAAGTATAAACAAGAGAATGACTTGTGATTTAAAGAAAAAAAAATACAGAAATTGTATTGATTTACAGTAATTCAGAACTACACAACACTTTCACTCAGTTTATAAACCAAGAATAAATAACAGTTTATAAAAACTTATTTATTCACGGTTTACCAACTGAGGAAAGGTGTTGTGTGATACTCCAGTACAGCAAATCAATACAATTTTTGTATTTTTTCTCCTTTAAAGCACAAATCATTCTCCTGCAACAGAGTAGAGAACACATGTCCTCTTGGCTGGATGCCTGTACCATTAACCAGCTGTGTGCAATGAAGAATTTTCAAGTGCTGGTGGGAAACTGTACCTGTTGAATTTCTGCCACTCAGTTGCTACTAACACAGGTGCTTTCAGAATGCCCAGTGCCCTGTTTTCCTTTCAGGGTTGCTCTCCAGTGATAAAACAGTGAAATGATCTGTAACTTCATCGTATGTGTCTTTGTGATATTCCAGTGTGACTTTGTCTGCAGAATCAGGCCCTGGTGCAGCTCAAGCCCCTCTGACTCCTGAGGCAGGGTGCAAAATGTATTTGCCCTTACCTGGTGGTAGGCCAGCCTTGGTTCCTTCCACAGCCTAGAAAATAAATTATCTGTTGCTAATGCAGAAGAGTGGGCAGAGGTGCAGCAGAATCATAGAGTCGGAAGGGACCCCAGGATCATAAGAACATAAGAAGAGCCCTGCTGGATTAGGCCAAAGGCCCATCTAGTCCAGCTTCCTGTATCTCACAGCGGCCCACCAGATGCCTCAAGGAGCACACAGGACAACAAGATGCCTACATCCTGTTGCCACTCCCTTGCACCCAGTACTCTGAAGTAGCCCACCACCAGTGGTGAAATTCAGCCAGTTCTCACCAGTTCTGCAGAACTGGTTGTTAATTTTAGGTTGGGAGAGGGAAGAAAGGCAGCCGCCGCCCTGAAGGCCATAGAACCGCTTGTTAATTTATTTGAATCCCACCACTGCCCACCATCAATGTCATTGCCTATAGCCCCCAATGGACCTTTCCTCCAGAAATCCGTCCAATCCCCTCTTAAAGGCATCCAGACCAGATGCCATCACCACCTCCTGTGACAAGGAGTTCCACAGGTTAACTACCCGCTGGGTAAAAAAGTACTTCCTTTTATCTGTTTTAACTCTCCCAACCCTCAGTTTTAGCGGATGCCCCCTGGTTCTGGTGTTTTGAGAGAGGGAAAAGAACATCCCTTCATGGACATCATGTAGCCCAACCCTCCTGGAGCACAGGTGAGGCACATACCACTTACTGGCACACCAAGGTGTGTACAGTGGCACCTGCGACTCGCCCAGGCTCAAAGAGAGAATTGCACTGGGACACTTAAAACCTTCTGAGTGGTGCTTGGGCAGAGGTGAGATAATCCCGGGAGCCAATTGGCTGCCAGGAGCCATGGGGGCGTGAGGAAGCCTGTGAGGAAACTGTTTGAATTGGCACGTAAGGTGGCTATGCTGTACCCCCCAAACTAGAGCCAACCAGGCAAAACAAATGCCATTTTTGGATTCAGCATCCCCAAAATATTCTAAATTTGTTCAAACATGCTTGGCAACTAAAAAAATGGTATTGTGAGCAGAAGCATCCTGAGTGGGGGCAAGGAACTAAGTTTTGCAAGTCACCTTACCTTGGCGTGTAAACTGCTCCTCCGCTCCTTCACCTTTGTAGCCAGTAAGCAATGCAGAGGTGTATGGCTGTGAGAGCTGGACCATAAGAAAGGCAGAGTGCCGAAGAATAGATGCTTTTGAATTATGGTGTTGGAGAAGACTCTTGAAAGTCCCCTGGACTGCAAGGAGATCCAATCGGTCAATCCTACAGGAAGTCAAGCCTGATTGCTCCCTGTACTGGAAGGACAAATCCTGAAGCTGAAGCTCAAATCTGTTGGCCACCTCATGAGAAGAGAGGACTCTTTAGAAAAGACCCTCATGCTGGGAAAGATGTAAGGCAAAAGGAGAAGGGGGCGGCAGAGGATGAGATGGTTAGACAGTGTCACTGAAGCAGTGAACGTGAAATTGGGCGAACTCCGGAAGCTAGTGGAGGACAGGGAGGCCTGGCATGCTGTGGTCCAGGGGGTCGCGAAGAGTTGGACATGACTTAGCAACTGAACAACAACAATGCGGAGGTGTGGAATTCACTGTGATGAGGGAGAGGACCAGTTTACACAGCAAAGTAAGGCGCCTTGCAAAACGTAGCACCCCGCCTTCCCATAGGGACACAATGGCTTGGAGGTCTGTGTAGTCAATAGAGCAGCAGGCAATTGGTAGGGGAGGCTCACCCAGATCTGGGGCAGAGCTCCTGAACATCCAGGACCCAACACAAGCACCTTTAAATCAAAAGGATATTTATTTCAGGAAAACAGCAGAAACAGGCACACAGAACCGGTGTACGAGACAATAATCAACATTAAGAAAAACCCACTAGTCAGCACTGCCCCTCAGCTGTCCCCAGCGGGAGAGGGCAGGGTCGCAGAGCTTGTTGTTACCATTCAAGTCAGACGGCAGAGACAGGCTGTCTGCCACACATGCTTTTCACACAGACAAAGTCCTGTCCCAAGAGCCAAAGTGAAGAAATGCCAACATTCTCCAGACACCACTTTTGAAAGTTAAGAAACTCCAATCTTAGCTGTTCCCAAGTCCAAAGTCTTAATCAAACATGCAGATTTGAGTTGTGTTGTGAAGAAGCCACATTTTCTAGGCCAAAAAAAAGGGACTTTTTTGGGGGGGAAGGAAAGAAATCTGGGGGGGGGGGCAGCTACTTCACAGTCTTCCCGTCATCGTTCTGCCAACCTCCCAGAAATGAACAGATCATTATTTAAGGCTTGGAGAAGAGAAGATTATTCCCTTCCTAATCAACGACCTCCTGCGTAAGGAGAATCTCACCATCCTCGGATCCATTTGCGGATACGAACAAGATGGCTGCAGTTTGGTCAAGAAAGCGATACAATAGATACACACACACACACACAACGGAATCAAAACAAGAACGGTCGGGTTACTCCCGCCTCTTTGCTCCCCAAAAAAGGATCGGCAGGGTTGGTGGTGTCCTTTTTCATAATTAGCACACAAGAATATTCATAAAAGACATACAGCAAGGTAGTTTATATATGCACCAATTGCTAAAAATTAAAATACACACACAATACGCCAGAAGGAAGATACGGAAAGTCTAGAGGGGTTCCATGCATTGTACAAAATAAGGTCTTTTAAATGCCAGGGAGCTATTCCAGGAGGTGAATCTTCCACATCTCCTAAAAAGGTGGGCAGAGTTCATACTCCAACGTATTCAAGACCTTGTAAAGTAAGGCAGGTTTCAGAAAGAACTATTTGTCTGGACACAGAGGATGAGAAGGCAGGCAAATTCTTACAAGATTGGATGAAAGCCGGTCCTTTCGTGCCCTCCCCTGGCTGTCACTGGGTCATAGCAAATGCAAGGGGAATGGCAATGATTTTCTTGAGGACTAGTAACTTTTGCAGATGTACTTGAAAAGGCCAGAGTAAGGCAAAGAGTTCTTTGGCAAAATCAGGTGCAGAGTTGGGGGGCGGGCGGGGGTTGATGTTGCAAGCAAAGCTTCTAGAGTTGCATAGCTTGACGTTAACAATCAGGGCTACCTGAATGGCGTCGCTGGCCATACACGTATACAGTCGGTCAAGGCATAAAAGAGTGCAGATTATATACAGGCGGAAAACAGAACAGCTCAAAACACAGGGACGGCGATTGACATGTACCCATGCATCTTTCAGAACACAGGGAGGGGCAGATCCAATTTTGACAAATACAGACTCCAGCTGCCCTCCTTGGTCAGAAGCCCCAGCAAATGAAATGAAAGCTACATCAGGATGCTGTGAAGCAACTTCTCATATGGATGCTGGAAGTAGATCATAAATTCGGGATTATCACTGGCAGCCCAAGGATCTGGTCCAGCCTCCACAAGCTTCCTATCTGACACCGTCCTCGTTGCATGTGATCCCAAGGATTTTAAGAAGCATCCGTTATGCAAAAAAATGCAAAGTATAGCAAAGGGCTCATCCCCGCAAGGAAAAAGGCAGAGGTTTTGCAAGCCAAAAAAGGGACAAGTGGGAGTGACATAAGAACGTAAGTATGCACTTACGGGCAGTGGTGGGATTCAAATAAATTAACAACCGGTTTGATGATGTCATAGCCGGAGCAAAAAAACAACAACAAGCCAGCCGAGGTAAGCGAGTGGGCGGGGCCCGGCCATTTAACAACCGGTTCTATAGAACCTGGGCGAACCCCCTGAATCCCACCACTGCTTACGGGGTGAGGGCCTTGCTGTTGCTGATCGCATTGGGCAACAGAGGGTTAAAGAGATCTTCGCCTCCCAGGGGAATGAGCCAATGGAGACTGGCTCCTCGGCTGTACAGTTGCACAGGGTGTCTCAAAAATGTGCACACATTTTAATGAGCTCCCATTGGTAAATACTGCATTGTCGAAAACCGGCAACCCTTGAACATCTAAGGGAAGCCACTGAAGAGATGCGCAGAGCCATCCCAGCACACCCATCAGGGGATGCCCTTCGCTGACAAGGCCAGCCATGTGCAAGTGGCACCGTTTTGAGCATTTGGCCCAATTCATTCACTGATCGATTAATTAATTGGGACGAGCGACTGCTTCTGTGTACCCCAATATGCAGTACGGGTGTGAATTATAGTGTTACAGAGTGCATGTGCAAATTACAGCAGAACGAATTTGACACTGTGAAGCGTGTGTACATTTTTCTTGAGGTACCCTGAATCATTCAAAAGATGATCTGGTTTACCCACACAACAGGACGAGGTGGTAGAGTTCTAGGCTGCACGTACAGAGTGCAACATTTCAGGTGGCAGGTGGGCGGTGACATTTTTGAATGCCCACCTACGTGATTGCCCTTCCAAAAACCAAGCATTCCACAACTCCCTGCAAGCAGAAAACTAGCACAATAAAGCTCAGATAGAACAGTTCTCCCTGATGTGCAAGCTTTCTACTTGCGTGGAGTTTTGTTTTGCCTTTTAAACAGAAGCCACCCCCACATATCCTGCAGATCAATCCCCTGGTTCCATACTCGGGTGAGGGAACAAGTCCACTGAGTCCCGTTCACATGGCTACACAGGATTTCCGTCACAAGCAGCTTCTTCCCTGCATTCCTCCCCTTTGCCTGATGGGCAGCAAGTGGTTAATCATTCTGGGTATGGCTGATGAAATGTAAGTTTGGGAGTCCTGGAACAAATTCACATGCTCCCTGATGTGGTGACACCACGAGAGTGGTGGGATGGACCTCCGCCAACCTTGTCCAACATCCGTCATATAAGACTATTTATTAGGAGAGCTCTGCTGGATCAGCCCAAATGGCTCGTCCAGCCAAGCATCCTGTTTCCATCTAGTGGACAGCCAGAACCCTCCAGACACAAGGGAACATCCCCCCCTCGCCGATGCTCAACCATGCGGTTCATGTGCAGCCTGCACGCAGTCTTCGCCATCTCTCCGTTCCTCCTCCGGACTACCGAGGCGGAAACACGAACGCCACATCCACTGCATTCTTGTCGCGATACATTCCAAAGTGGCATCTTTCCATTATGCGCAGCGGCCACCCAGCTCCCGCGAGCCCTGGCTTTCCGTCCGGAGAATCACGACCACAAGCCAGTTCCGGCAGCTTCCATTTCCCTGCCAGCTGGGCTCTTTCCGGAACACAAGAACGGTCTTTCTGGACCAGAACAAAAGTCCCACCGAAGTCCAGCATCCTGCGACAGCAGCAATTGGCCTGGAACCTTCAGAATGCCTACGGGGGCATGAGGCAACACACCTGCCTTTGTGGTTCAACCCAGCATCTGGCATTTAGAAGTATCCTGTTCCTGGACACGGTTCTCTTCAGCTACCACAACTTACAGCTGTAAAGCGATCTCTTCATAAATTTGCCCAATCCCTTTTTTTTTAAGCCGTCAAAGTTTGTGGGCGTCACCCTTCTTTGTGGTTGTCAGTTACTTGCTGACTGTGTACAGGGCGTATTTCCTTACTGCCGATAAGCTTCTTTACCAATAACCTATAATTTATAAAATTATAAATTTTCCTTCCTTCCTTTCTTCTTCCTCTATTTCAGTGTTATTCAAACTTTGGGTCAGGACCGACCTGATGGGTCGCAAACAGCCGTGTTATTCTGCCAGAACGCTGGGCGGGACATCCGGTGATCGACAGCCCGCCCATTGCATTCCGCAGCGTTACGCCATTTGCGTAACATACGCAAGCGGCGTAATTGGTTACGCAAACGGCGTAACGCTGCGGAACGAGCCAGGCGGGCTGTCGATCACCCAGATGTCCCACCCAGCGTTCTGGCAGCATAACACCACTGGTCGCAAACATATCAGGTGGGTCGTGGAAAGCTGGGAGCAGCCATCTTGGAAACTGCAGACCTTACTCTTGCTATATTCCTTTTGTGAGTGTTGACAGTTCGAATTTTCAAGTGAGGGTTTTTAAAAATTTTGTTTTTAGTTCAGTGCTTTTACATAATATTTTGTCCTATTCTTGCACAGCTATTTCTTGCCAGCTATTTCATGGGTGTACAATTGCTGCAGTCCAAGAATGCGAATCTGCATTTCAGGATTTTATTATGCTACAATTATGTCATTTTATTATGTTACAATGACAGCACTTCCTGCTTGATGATGTCACGTCCTGCCGCAACATCACTCCCAGATTAATGGTGGGTCCCGACACAAGTGCCATTATAAAAAGTGGGTCCTTGTCTAAAAAGTTTGAATAGCACTGCTCTATTCCATTAAGCATTTTAATTTGTTCATCTGTAGCAATTATAACAAGATTGTAGCCCTTCTCAGGCAGAGAGGGGCAGTTTTCTTGCTTGTCATCAACAAGTGCCCAGTTTTTTACGCCCTGCACAATTTAGGCTGCAATCCTACACGCTTTTACCTGGGAGGAAGCCCCATTAAGCTCAATGGGGCTTACTTCTGAGTAGACATACATAGGATTGCACTGCCGACATTTTTCTGGTTTTTAATTTTAATAGAAACCCCGCCCCCCCAGTTCTACAATTCGAGGAAACAGAGGATGATTTGTTAATTTATTTTGGTTTGTAAACCACTTTGTGAACTTTTATTGAAAAGTGGTATATAAATATCATAATAAAATTATCTTGATTCACTGCCTTCACCGGTTTATTTCATAGAATTAGCTGGCTTAGGGCGCAATCCCAACCAACATTCCAGCACTGACATAGCAGTGCCAATGGGGCACGTGCTGCATCCTGCAGTTGGGGGGCAGTCACGGAGGCTTCACTCAAGGCAAGGGAATGTTTGTTCCCTGACCTCGGAGCTGGAAATTGGTTAGGATTGCGCCCTTAGCCAGGGATGAGAACGAGGCGATAGTATTTTTGTCTCATAGCAGGCAAGCAATCGCTGCCCTTCTCTCCCTTTAAAAATTCGGCACACACAATCAGCGTTCATTTAACGGCTTTCCCCCCCCACACCTGTCCTCAAACCATTTCTGGCTTCCGGCCGTTGCAAGGCAGAACGTCCCGTCTCCGCAATCAGCATGTTGTGAAGTTGCTGCTGAGGCTACACCGCTTCAAGTACAGAACCCAATGTTTGAATGCTGCGCTCGATAGAGAAATCTCCCTGCACACCGAAAGCTAGCATGTCAGGGAAAAGGTGACAACCTCTCTCCCCAACATACTAGTTTTCTACATGCAGAGATTTTCTCCTTTAGGAGCATTCAAATATCCATATTCCCTACCTGCAGCCCGAAGTGGCACAGTTCAGTTAAGCGCCTGACCCTACTAATGGGGTGTTTTTGCTCAACTGAGCCGTTTTCCCTCCACTCAGAGCACGGGCAGAGCTTCTTGCCCCAGGTGCATCCTCTGGTGCTTCACAAAGTACGAGCTGGTGGTGAAGCTCTTCCCGCAGAAGTTGCATTTGTACGGCTTCTCCCCGGTGTGAGTCCTCTTGTGGAGCACGAGGTGCGCTTTGCAGCTGAAGCCCTTCCCGCAGGCGGTGCAGGCGTAGGGCTTCTCCCCCGTGTGGGTCCTCTCGTGGTACAGGAGGGCCGAGCGCTGCCGGAAGCTCTTCTCGCACGTGGAGCACTTGTACGGCCTCTCCCCCGTGTGGATCCACTTGTGCTTGACCAGGTCGGAGCTGCGGTGGAAGCTGCCCCCGCAGTCGGAGCACTTGTACGGCTTCTCCCCCGTGTGGATCCGCTCGTGCTTGACCAGGTCCGAGCGCTGGTGGAAGCTCCGCCCGCAGTAGGAGCAGGTGTGGGGCTTGTCGCCGGTGTGGAAGCGCTCGTGCACGATCAGCTTGGAGCGCTGGCTGAAGCACTTCTGGCAGGTGGTGCACTTGAACGGCTTCTCCCCCGTGTGGATCCGCTCGTGCCGGGAGACGTCCGAGCTCCGGTTGAAGCTCTTCCCGCAGAACGAGCACTTGTACGGCCAGTCGCCCGTGTGCAGCCGCTCGTGCGCGATGAGCTTGGCGACCTGGCAGAAGCTCTTCTCGCACACGGAGCACTTGTAGGGGTTCGTCCCGGGGGGGAGGCCCTCCGGCCCCAGGAGTCCTGAGCTTGGATTGAAACTCCCCCCGCAGTTTGAGCACAGAGACTGCTTCGCTCCGGCGGAGTTCCCTTCCGTTCCCTGGGGGTTGCTCCCCTGCGGCCCCTTCGGTTTGGCCTGACTGTTGTAGCTCCTGTCCGCCGTATGGAACCTGCCGGAATCTCCGGTTGGCTCCACTGGTTGGGGAGGGTTCCACTCGGCAGCCTCCTCGTTTCCACTCATACGCCCGCCATCTGCTGGAAGGAAAAGAGAACCCAAATACAGGTTAGTTGTATGCCTAGAGGAGAGGGGAGATCCATCATTGGCTCAGCAGTTTTAGATCCATGTCTCCGTGCAAAATACAGCGGGCCTGTCCACACCCCTGCCAGGGACACGGGTTCTTCCAGCAATGCCACCCCCAGCCATGCAAACTTCCTCCTGCTTTTCTCGTTTCCCTCTCACGCAATACCAGAGTCAGGCAACAGCTACTGAAATTGAGTGGCGGGGGAGTTAGAACAGACAAAAGAAAATATTCTTTTATGCAGGGTGTAATTAATCTGTGGAACTCCTTGCCACAGGATGTGGTGATGGCACCTGAAAGCTTTGATGCCTCTAAAAGGGGATGGGATAGATTTATGGAGGAAACAGCCATTGCATATTACAAGTCGTGACAATGCAAATTCCAGGACTTAAAGGTAGCCTATGTCCGGAGGCCAAGTGCAAGGGAGTGGCAACAGGATGAAGGCATCTTGTCGTCTTGTGTGCTCCCTGAGGCATCTGGTGGGCCACTGTGAGGAAGCTGGATTAGATGAGCCTTGGCCTGATCCAGTGGAGCCTATGTTCTTAAGGCCCAGATTGGGTTGCAAGTTATTATAGCTCCCTCCCCACAGAGGATAGAAAATCCTGTTTTATTTACCTCATATTTACTTCAGAATTTTACCTCAGAATGCCAGATGCAAGGGAGTGGCAACAGGATGCAGGCATCTTCTTGTCCTGTGTGCTCCCTGAGGCACCTGGTGGGTCACTGTGAGATCCACAAAGCTGGCCTGATTCAGGGGGCTCCTCTGATGTTCTTAAGGCCCAGATTGGGTTGCAAGTTATTATAGCTCCCTCCCCACAGACAGGACAGCAAATTCTGTTTTATTTCCCTCGTATTTACCTCAGAAGTTTACCTCAGATTGCCAGATACAAGGGAGTGGCAACAGAATGCAGGTATTTTGTTGTCCTGTGTGCTCCCTGCTGGGCCACGGTGAGATCCAGGAAGCTGGACTAGATGGGCCTTTGGCCTGACCCAGCAGGGCTCATGTTCTTATGCTTGCCCAAATAACTCCTCCTTTTCTCTTTTGCAGCCCTTTTTATGGTGGAACTCTCTAGCTTGCTTCTCTCACACCTCAAATGCCTCCCCAGAATCCACTTTGTCCTTGTCCTGACCTTCAAAGGTCTCCACAGCGGTGACCCCTGATCTATCCAGGCTTGCCCCCGAACACACCCCTGCCCATGACCTCTGCTCCTCCGGCTTCACCAACTCCAGCTGCCCAAAGTTCTTCAGTGTCCTCAGACACTCCCACAGCTTCACCAAGGCTGCCCCTGGGCTGAGACCAGCGTCGTCATTCAGCTGGAACGCTGGGCGGGAGGAACGGGTGAGTGCCCCCCACCGTGGGGGCGGGGAAGACGGCAAAACGGACCGGAACGCGACGGGCGAGCTGCCGCTCACCCATTCCTCCCACCCAGTGTTCCGGCTGAATGACGACGCTGGCTGAGACCTGCCTCCCAGCTCTTTCTGTGCAACACCTGGGCCTCCTACCCATTTTCACCTCAGCAACAGGCCTGCTATTCGCAGGAAGTGCTCACCTCCGATGTGGCCATCCTCTTCCACCTCCTCTTTGATCATCCCGCCATGCTGCCGCTGGGCGTTTTCCGGGGCACTCCGCTCAGTGTCCGGGAAGTTCACTGTCACCACACGGAACATCCCTGGGCCCTGAAAACAGTGACAAGCCTTTTAGTCAAGGATGCGGAGTGCGTGTGATCATGCAAGTGGATCCCCCTAAAAAGGCTTCTTGTGGTCCGTTTCCTCTGCTATGTCAACCCATGCACCAGAACAAGGTGGTGGAACGGGCTGTACCATTTCAGACCGCTGGGGTGGTGATGGTGGAGAATTCCATTTCTGAAGGCTCCCTTGTGTAAAAAGCAAGAAGACAGTGAACACAGATGGGAATGTAGGTAGACCAGAACCAGGGGACATCCACTAAAATTGAGCGTTAGGAGAGTTAGAACAGATAAATACTGGTTTTTTTACCCAGCGAGTAATTAATCTGTGGAACTCCTTACCACAGGAGGTGGTGATGGCATCTGGCCTAGGTGCCCTTAGAAGGGGTTTGGACAGTTTGGGCTATAGGCCATGGACTGTACAACCTCCTTACATTAGAAATAGGCTACTTCAAAATGCCAGGTCCAAGGAGGTGGCAACAGGATGCCCTGAGGCCTCTAGTGGGTCACTGTGAGGTACAGGAAGCTGAACTATATGGGCCTTGGAATGATCCAGTGGAGCTCTGCTCACCTTAAGGCCCAGATTTATTTACCTTTTATTTATGTCAGAATTTTACCTCACAACTCCAGATGCGAGGGAGTGGCAGAAGGTTGCAGGCATTGTCTTATCTGCTTTCTGAGGCATCTGGTGGGCCGCTGTGAGCTTCAGGGAGCTGGACTGGATGGGCCTTTGGCCTGCTCGAGCAGGGCTCTTCTTATGTTCTTAGTGGGCTCAATTAGAACCTTTCCCCTTGATAGGCTTGATTTTTTATTTCAAGGACATGAATTTCCTTTTGTACATAGAGGCACATTCAAGATGCAATTCCCCTCCCCACCTGCAGTCGGATGTCGTGCAGCCTACCCTAAAAGGTAAAGGTTTCCCCACGACCGAATGGTCTAGTCATGACCGACTGTAGGGGGAGGTGCTCATCTCTGTTTCAAAGCCTGTAGAGCCAGCGTTTTGTCCGAGGACAAGCTTCCGTGGTCATGTGGCCAGCATGACTATATGCCGTAGCGCACGGAACACCGTTCCCTTCCCACCGAAGTGGTCCCTATTTATCTACTTGCATTTAGGTGCTTTCGAACTGCTAGGTTGGCAGGAGCTGGGACAAGCAACGGGAGCTCACTCCGTCGCGCAGTCTTGAACTCCCAACCTTCTGGTCGGAAAGCCCAGCAGCAGCGGTTTAACCTGCTGTGCCATCACGTCCCTGCAGCCCACCCTACCGCCTGCCTATTCCCCTACTTCATTCGGCTGCAGAGCTGAACCTGGCCTCACTCTCCACCCACCCTGACCATCCCCCAGAAACCCCCCCTTACCTTTTGCTCCTGCTTCTCCTCCTCCTCTCGGTGCCGCAGCAGAAAATCCTCCGCCAGCACCACTGCCTGGGCGCAGGTCTCCGGCTGGCCCTCCCGGACCCAGCTCTCCATCTCCTGGGGCAGGACGGCCAGGAACTGCTCCAGGATCAGCAACTCCAGCATCTGCTCCTTGCTGAGCCTCTCGGGCCTCAGCCACTGGTGGCAGAGCTCCCAGAGGCGGCTGCACACCTGGCGGGGCCCCTCGGCCTCCCGGTAGAGGAACTGCCGGAAGTGCTGGCGGCTCAGCTCGGCGCTGGCCCCGTCCTCGCCGTCCACCTCCTCCTTCACCTTCCAGTACGCTTTCCGGCCTCCGGCGTCCGGGCCGCTGTCTGCTTGCTCCGCCTCCCCATCAAAGCCTGGTCCCGATTGGGCAAACTGCCCGCCCATCTGGCTGGTCGCAGCGGCGCCCTCAAAGTGGGGCACGGGCACCTTGGTGTCCCCCCACGTCGCCGACCCCGGCAGCTGCCGGCTGCCCCACCCTGACCGAGGCGGCTGCACTCCGCCCAGGAACTCCTGCCACTGGGCCTCCCAGCGCTGCGAGGACAGGCCGTCGTCCGGCTCCTGCTTGATGTGCTGCGGCGGCCTCCATCTCAGGCACTGCGCCGGGGTTCCCGCCTGGACGGCATGAGGCTCCGCCTCTGCCTCCGGCTTCAGGTCTGCAGGCTCCTCCGGCGCCTCCGTTTTCAGATCCAGCTGCCTGCCCTGCTGGAGCCCGGCCTGGAACGGGAGACCCAGGGCCGAGGCCTCTCTTTGCTCGGCGGCCATTTCCTCGCGCGACGGGCAGTTTTCAGCTCTGTTCTGGGCCTCTGACTGTGGTGTGCTGGTCTGCACTTACATCACTACGAAACAGTCGGCCGCACAGGTTCAAAGAGATGTCTGGAGGAACGTGGGCTGCACCAAAATAGAAGACTTACCTCCTCCGCCAAGAGGCATTTTTTTCCTGGTGGAGAGACATAAGAACATAAGAACATCAGAAGAGCCCTGCTGGATCAGGCCAACGGCCCATCTAGTCCAGGCATTGTCTTATCTGCTTTCTGAGGCACCTGGTGGGCCGCTGTGAGCTTCAGGGAGCTGGACTGGATGGATTCCTGGATCTCACAGCGGCCCACCAGGTGCCCCAGGGAGGCATGAGACAACAAGATGCTTGCATCTTGTTGCCACTCCCTTGCACCCAGTACTCTGAAGTAGCCCTCCACCTTTGTAAGGAGGTTGCACAGTCCATCATTGCCTATAGCCCATGATGGACCTTTCCTCCAGAAATCCGTCCAATCCCCTCTTAAAGGCATCCAGACCAGATGCCATCGCCACCTCCTGTGGCGAAGAGTTCCACAGATTAACTACCCGCTGGGTAAAAAACTACTTCCTTTACTTTTACTTACTTTACTTACGTAAACATCTAGATTAATTTCTAAAAATGCTGAGCAAAGATGCCTTTTGTCACCTCTGGTATCTACTCTGGCCTTCTCCTGGACTCACTAGCTTTCTTCATGCAGGGAGTTTTTGACATGGAGCTTGCAATTCTCGCACTTACAGTCTCATTAAGGCTATCTGATTTTGCTGCAACAGGGTCAAACCAAGCCCCTTAGTGGCTATCACAATTTAGCTAATACTAGCTTTCTACATGCAGGGAGTTTTTGACATGGAATTCCCGTACTTACAGTCTCATTAAGGTTTTATCACTTGCTTTTTCTCAGCATACAGTGTCAGCTTGGTGACTATGCATGATAGATGGGTGGCATCAAAAAAAGGAAAATCCCCCAGACTGGCTGAGTGGGGTCTGCATCCAAATCACTCAAAGAACAAGCCACAGGATGACACATTCAAATGAGGTTTGGTGTCAGAATTATGAACACAGCTTCTTTCCTTTGTTAACGTTCCAGGTAGCAAATCATACACTAAAGCCACCCTAAAAATCTCCCTGATTGCAAAATGTTTTCGGCCACTGCAACAACTACCAAAAAACCTAAAGCACGCCAGGGCCTCGTTCTCAACTAATGGCAAACTTGGGTCCAGGTTGCAACACTTCAGATATACGCTCAGAGGATTAAATGTCCCTTCATTTTTTAAAAAATCTACTGTATGTACTGTATGTAAAAAGTTAGGGTGTATATCAGGATGGAGATTTTCCTTGACGTTCTACTTTTCCAAATGCAGGAACTCTATCTAAAGGTGTTTTGATTTTAAGAAAAACTGAACTGCTTGGTCCCACCAACCTCCACTGCCTGTGCTGCCTACGGCTAACAATAATAGCAGTTGTCTAGCACTTTTAGAATGTGCAAAGTGACACACGTATATTGTGAAACAATCCTTACAACAACACTGTAAGCCAGTGGTTCCCAAACTGTGGGTTGGGACCCACCAGTGGGTCGTGAGCCCACTTCAGGTGGGTTGTGAAACACCTCGGGCAGCCATACTGAAAACAGGGGAAGATGGGATGCTGTAAAAGAGGAGGGCTGTGTCAAACGTTATAAACAGGCTTTCCCCCTCCTTTCTGATTCGCTTTGATGTTGGAAAATGGCTGAGAAACAACCCAACTTATTGCTGCTTTCTCATATCAGGAAAGCAGCAGAGTCTGATGTCACAATGATGGCACTTCCAGCCATGACATCACTTCCAGTGGGTCCTGGTCAGCGGTGTCATCCGGCAACGAGCTGCCGGAACGCTAGGCGGGACTTACCGCCTGATTGGCTGCCCGTCCGTGACGTGTCGCCTGCCTGCCTGCCTGCCCACCGCGCAGGCACCCCTGGCTTCGGAGGGGGTGCCCGCTTGCCTGGGGGGTGCGCCGGGTGCCTGGGCAAGCAGTGAAGGAGCGTGCCAATCAGAGGGAGCCCGTGCGGCGGGCGGGCAGGCGGTGACACAACACAGACAGCCTGTCAATCAAGCGGTAAGTCCCGCCTAGCGATCCAGCAGCTCGTTGCCGGATGACACTACTGGTCCTGGTCATTCTAAAAAGTGGGTCCCAGTGCCAAAAAGTTTGAGATCCACTGCTGCAAGTTAATATTCACATCCCCATACTGCAGGCAGGAAAGGCTGAATCACAGAGGTTGGGCATCATAAGGCCACCTCAGCCAATCAGGGACATCCTGATTTATAGTCCAGCCTCTTAACTATTCAAGACCCAGTGGCCAGGATGCTGAGGGTGGGCGATTTCCTCCACAGTCTCTAATACGCCACGCAGCTTTTGCTTGTGGCATCCGTATGCAAAGAGGTGTGTGTTGGCTTCCTTCTCCAAAACAGGTTTGGACAGTGATGCAGCCCCAGCTCAATGGCCAATGTCTTCCTCGTATTCTTGTCCTTACATTTTGAGCACAAGCCTAGGCATTGCGAAGGCAATCCTACTCAGAAGTAAATCCTATTCTGTTCAATAGGACTTGCTCCCTGACAAGTGTGTACAGGTGGTACCTTGATATCTGCTGGGGTCTCAGGGAAGAACAAAATACAGAAGCGTACAAGGTAACACCTCACCCAGCAGGGAAATGTTAGAACAAGGATCTATCTAGCTCAGAGTCCTGTTTCCAACAGAGGACAGCCTGAATGCTTCCCCCCCCATTTCCTCTTGTTAGGGGGGGGGGAGTCAGGCTGCACCCCAGCAGAGCTTTAATCATCCTTGACTGACCCATGAAATGATGCAACCCCTTTGCACCATCAGGATCATTTAACACAGATCCATTGTGCCTTAGCTGTTAAGTACAGTATGTACTAAGTAGCGTATATACTTAGTGCAGTGGCAAGCCCTGGTATCCATTGATTCGGTATCCATGGTTTCAGTTATCCATGGGACACCTATTAAAAAGGGGGGGGACACTAAAGAAATCTTTTTTTTTTTAACCTTGTTGCAGCAGCAAAAGCACTGGCATTCCCCTGTCTTTAATAAGGCACCCCCAGTATCCATGGTTTCAGGTATTCATGGTGGAGTCCGGAACAGAACCCCAGAAGATACCAGGGCATGCTTGTATACTTACACCATTTTTAAGAGACATTCTGGCACACACACAAATGGATCCCAAGAGGTCAAGCCCACTATTGACCTGTAACGGCAAAGCCTTGGAAAACCCAAATGCAACAAACAAACAAACAAACAAACAAAACTGTTGCTGCATTCTGCAGCCAAAGGAATGGGAGCAGCACTTTCCCTTCCTCCCAGGACCAAGTTTGGATCACTGCAGTACAGGTAGATAATCCCTTATCTGGACATCCAAAATCAGACATTTTTGTCCGATACTTTTTCTTTTACTTTCTGTGGTGTGGACAGTAGGTCTTGTGCTCATTCCCATGTACAGGCTGTAAATTCTTGCCTGTGGTATGTGCCATTATTGAAAATTGGCCGGCAGAGCCCAAATGGGCAACAGTGAAAAGAGCAGGAGGAAGCATTTCTCACTATATTTATGCCATTATTCCAAAATCCAGACAGCTCCCCCCCCCCCCGGCCCCAAGCAGTCCAGACAGGCTGTTAAAAGCATATTCTTCCATTGGTTATCTGGCTTCAGCCTTACTCCCCTCCTTCTCCTCTCATCTCCCCCGTGTGCCAGACTTCAGTAGTAGACCCACCAGCGGGTCCCGAGCCCTTTTCAGATGGGTCGCAAAGCACCTAGAGCAGCCATATTGAAAATATGGGAAGACGGAATGCTGGAAAGGGGAGGGCTATGTGGTTTCTGATTCACTTTGCTATGGGTTAATGGCTGAGCAATCGCCCAACCGCTTGCTGCTGCATTCTCAGGAAAGCAGCAGGCTCTGGCGTCACAATGATGGCCCTTCCAGACATCACTTCCGGTGGGTCTTGGACAGAGGGTCATTCGAAAAAGTGGGTCCCGGTGTTGAAAGGCGTGGGAACCACTGCTTTAGATTGCAAGCGCCTCGGGGCAGGGGCCTTGCCCGTCTTGCGCTCTGTCTAGCGCGGGATCACCCAGGATCCTGACTGCAGGCAGCAAAGCCACCGTCTCCACCGGGGCCGGAGCGCATCGGGGGAGGGGGCTGGATCCAGACACGCTGCTGGGGCGGCTGCCAAGGACCCCCCTCCCCGGCAAAGGCGAGACTCCCCACCCGACTCACCCCGTCTGGGGAGCTGCTGAGAATGCGCCGCGGCGGGCGCGCCAACGCCTTCTGTGCGCCCTGGCGAGGGGTGGCAGCCGATCCTGCGGGGCTCCGGGAAGAGAGGCAGGAAAGGGCCCGGACTATTTACTGCCGCCCTTTCCCCGCAAACCCTCCGCCGCCGCCGCGGCTCTATCGTTTTAACTCTTGGCGGTGCGCGGCCCAGGCGGATCCCCTGCGCAACGCCGGCCGCTTGGAGCGCGGCAGGCGGCCTCGCCAACGCCAGAGGCTGGCGACCCTACGCGGTGGAAGGGGAGCTGTCCGTCGCCCTCCCTTTTTAGTGGGGCGAGGGGAGCCGTGGTGTGGAGGGGGGCTGCTAGACGCTGCAGAGCCCCACACTGCAGAGCCCAGTGATTTTGGCTCATGATTTTAACTGATCACCAGATTCAATGGGGAAAAGGCATAGAAAAAAAAGAATACTCTCCCCCAACTAGTACATGCTCACCAAATTTTAGACCACCTAATAATCCTAAGTGATAACCACATACTGAGTTCTCCTCATTTTCTCAAAGTATTTGACAGTTAAGAAATGGTTTTGGCCTCCCCAAAATACTAAATGTTCACGATGTAACCCCAACCTGAACCCCGCGTTTGGGGGCAGGGCTTATAATTATCAATCAATCAAATCAATCAATCGTATTTATATACCGCTTTTCAACACAAAGTTCACAAAGACGGTTCACAGGCAAATAGTAATAACCAAGCTAAATGGCTCCCTGCCCCCAAAGGACTTACAATCTAAAAATAAATAAATGCAACCACCACCAGCAAGGCAAATTGTATTCTCATCTCATGGTTTGGGGGACGCCGGGAGCAACAGCAGCTAACCTAATGGCTGCATGGGAGAGATTAGAGTTACACAAGGGATGTCTTGCTCCAACAGACCACCTTTTAGAACTTGTACCAGCTGTCTTGGGGGCCTGCTTGCTTCCCTCCTTCCTCCTGTACATTTGTGCAGTGGCATCTCTACAGGGAGGGCAAAGCTCTAAGTTTTGCAAGAAGCCTTACCTTGCAGTGGAAATCACTCCTCTCCTGCACCGTTTTAGCCAGTCCTCACAGGGAACAGCAACATCTTGGCATTGCTTACTGGCTACATCAGCAAGGGAGAGGAGGGATTTACAAGACAGGGTAAGGCTCCTTGCAAAACTTAGAGTTCTGCCCTCCCTGTAGAGACACCACTGCATTTGTGAATAAGTGGTTCAGGATGGTGTAGTGGTTCCAGCAGGGACCTGTGGTGTGGGGCAGTGGTGAAATTCAGCCAGTTCTCACCAGTTCTGCAGAACAGGTTGCTAATGTATTGATATACAAAAAGTAGTGCTGTAGTAAGAAGCAGTACAAAGAAAGAAGGACATAGAACTGGTTGTTAATTTATTTGAATCCCACCACTGGTATGGGGGCAGCAGGTGAGGGAGAAGTGCCTCACTGGAGTCCTTTGAAAAGCGCCACGGCCAGTGATGTCATGCAGGGGGAACGCGGGGGAACTCAGTTCCACTAGTTAAAATTAGGGCTGACTCCGCCCACTTCACTCTCCCTCCTCCCCCCTCCCAATTCCTCTGCAAAGAGCTTTTCTTCTTGGTTGGCCGGCACTCAGAGGGTTAAAGGGAGCGACTCTGGATTCCTAGGGGGGCGAAGGGGGAAGGGCTGCAGTGGGGAAGTTCCGTCCTGCACAGCCCCCTCCTCGCTCCCTCCAGCTACACAGGTGGAGTCAGCAGCTGCTCTGGTGAGTCTGCAGCCCACTGGGGACGGCCATGGCTGTGAGCACACAAGCACTCACAACCCATGCGCCATGCGCTCCAGCTGCTGTTCAGAGCACATAACAGGGGTTGTGAGAGCTTGAGCACCTTGCATGGTGGCAGCAGTGGCGGCACATTTTGAAAAACTTCAGTGGGGTGTTTCTGTCTCGCCTGCTGCCCTCACGCCGCACCTTCTTGGGTTTGGTAGTTGGCCTTAGACCTGGAAGATCTGAGCAAGCCATAATCCTTGTTCAGCCCTGATGCATGCTGGGGGATTTTGGGCCAGTCACTATCTCTCAGCCTCACTTACCTCACGGGGTTGTTGAAAAGACTACAAAGGAGGGAAGGAATTGTGTACACCAGCCTGAGCTCTGTGGAGAAAGGGTGGTATAAAAATGTGAAAAATAAATTGTCAGGGTTGTTTATGGATGGGAGATGGAATCACAAGCTGGGACAAGCTGCCGTACCCATTGTGGCAGGACGGAGGCGCTGATGAGCTGATTAGTCACGGCAAGTAAGAGTTGCGGGGAAGTGTGCAAAAGGCCAGCCAGCAGAAGATCAGAGGATGACCTTCAGGACCTGTCCAGGCTGGACTTACAATCACCTGCTGAAGTTTGTTGCACACAGCCAGAGGAGAGAACCACACTGTGAAGGCTACATCTGGGACTGAGGATTCAGTGAATCACAGAAAACTCTATATTTGTAAAAAAAAATATGGTGGTTTAGATTAGCCTGCCCGTGTAAGCTGCCCTGGGCATTTGCTTCAGCATGGGAAAGGCGGGGTATGAATTCTTAAAATAAATAAAATAATTGTTTCATTATCACCGTTTTCTCCCACCTCTACATAATCACTTTTAGATCTGACTGGCAAAAAGCTGCCGGGAGGAAGTGTGCTGCTGTGTTTTGTGGGGGACTGCGGCTGCTTTGGAATAAGAATCGCCTGGCCATGTGACCCGCCTGCCCCATAACGTGTACATTTGCACCAGTGGTGGGATTCAAATAAATTAACAACCGGTTCTATGTCCTCCTTTCTTTGTACTGCTTCTTACTACAGCACCAGCTTTTTGTATATCAATAAATTAGCAACTGGTTCTGCAGAACTGGTGAGAACTGGCTGAATTCCACCACTGGGTAGGTGGCAGCAGAAGCCCTGCTGGGGTAAGGGAATGTTTGTCCCCTTCCCCCATCCCAGGGATAGGGGTTAGATTTTGCACATGGAAAGCTTATTATAATAGTCTCGATTATTCCATTCCCCACACTGAAACCAGTGGTGTCATCTAAATGATTTAAGAACAGGTACTCACTTTTGATTGGCATGTGTCGGGACCCGCCCACCGGAAGTGATGTCATAAGCCGGAAGTGATGTCGTGGCAGGAAGTGACATAAAAAAGCCCTTTTTGAGGCCTCAGACAATTTTAAACTGATCCAACAGTTGCAACAGTATTCCACAGCACCCCCAGAACATGTTAAGGAGGCCTGGCATCATGTTAAAGTGACCCAACAGTTCCAAAACCCCAGAGCAGCTCATTTTTCAGTGGCAAGGCAAGGCAAGGCTCTGCTCACTGCCTGCCTGCCTGCCTGGCTCTGAGAATGTGCAGGAAATTCAAACGTTGCATGGGGCGGAGTCAACAGGTGGGCGGGCGAATGGGCGGGGCCAGCCGTAATCCTAGAAACCGGTACTCGTGTACCCCCACGTACCCCCTGCATGACATTACTGACTGAAACCAATGCTGCACAATCACTCCGGGAACCCCCTAAAGCAGGGGGAAACAGGGAGCATGGAAAACACACTCATTTGTATTTTGTGGTCCACTCACTCATCAGAGCGCTGTGGGATCAACTGCTGTTGCTGAGCTTGCTGACCAGAAGGTTGGGAGTTCGAGACATTTCTAGTTCCAGCTTTTCTGGGACACAGCGGGAGGCACTGCAAAGACTAATATGAGTGTAAAAGGTTTGCCCACGACCGAATGGTCTAGTACTCTAGTCGTTTGTCTGATGACAAGTTTCTGTGGTCATGTGGCCAGCATGACTATGCACCAAGGCTCACGGAACGCTGTTACTTTCCCACCAAAGTGGTACCTATTTATCTACTCGCATTTTTGCGTGCTTTAGAACTGTTAGGTTGGCAGGAGCTGGGACAAGCGGCAGGAGCTCACTCTGTCGGGCGGTCTTGAACTGCCAACCTGCTGGTCAGCAAGCTCAGCAGCAGCGGTTGAACCTGCAGCGCCACCACGTCCACCTTTAGCCAGAAAGGCTAAAAGAGTCTTTAAAAGCAGCACAGGAAAGAGTTACGCGGACTCACGTGGCTCCGTCTCACGGGCAGCCCAATTCCGCCAAAGTGGCAGGGCCAGCATACGCTGCATCCTATGAGGGTTTTTGCAGTGGTGGTGGCCTCCTTGGGGTTGTAGTTGTAGTTGTAGTTGTAGTTGTTGTAGTTTCACTTCTGAACTGGCTGAAACTGGCATTCCGTCTCT
>JAJKFI010015913.1:0-22940 GCA_029204185.1 Lerista edwardsae
AGAGAAAGTGGAGAGCAGCGCCGACATAGTAAGGCTGACATAGCAGGACCATATCCTAAGCCCAGTAGGAGGCAGGGCAAGGGGAGGTTTTCCCCTTGCACTCGGGTAAGCCACAGCCAGCCCTATGGGGCTGCTCAGATCTGCGCCTGCTGTTTTGCAGGCGCAGGTGAACGTGCACAGCAACGGCCTGTATCAGGGCTGCTCTGGCTGGGGCGGGGGTTTAGGATGTGGCACTGTGGGCGTTGCGCCTCACTGCCCCCGTCATCGCCCACTGTGCCGCCCTGTTACGCCCCCGGCACGCCTCTGGCATGCTCTCAGCTAGGACCTGCACCGACCGAGTGCCGTTGACGCTTGACTAGTGCGCGACCAGCACTGCTGACAGGTGCAGTGGTGCCCATGCACTGATACTGCTGCTTGTGCCAGTCCAGTGCTGTCTTGCCAACACAAATGCGCTTGACGGCATATTTGCAACAGTGCTGGACATAGTGCCAGCACAACGCAGGTATAGGATTGCACTCTAAAAAGGGATGAGAAGGTGGAGAATAGGAGCTTTTCTCCAACTACTTTGCTAGACAGTGTGGCTAACGTGCAAGCATATAGGCATCTTCTGATCCTGGTTAGGAAGTTGTGAATAGTATGCCTATACTAAGCCTTCTGTAACTGAACATTGAAAGAGTTAGGATCAAATCGTAACCTGGAGTGACAAGTGCTGATCCAGGAATGTCACAAATGCACTGTAAAGCACATTTGGACCACTCTTAGAGTCAGGGAGGACAGCACACATCCATGTGCCAACCTTGCAGACTCTGAGAGTGGTGCAAATGCGCTTTATGGTGTGTTCGTGAAACTCCTGGGCCTGCACAAGTCTATAGGTTAGGCTTGAGCCCAGAGAGAGGGAGGTTTCAGTTACAGCAGCTAAGGTTAAAGCACTTGTAGAATTCTCTGAATCCTGCAATCCAGATGGTAATATATGTGTGTAAAAGTATAACATGCAAGATGAGAGAGAGAACTCTGGTTTCAAAACTCTGGTCATTACAGCAAGGAGGTCTTAACTAGGAAGGCTTCCTCCTCCCTCCCCCCCCCCCAAAAAGGAGGACTGTGAGATTCAAACTCGAGAGGAGACATTCTGATGTTTCTGTTGGGGTGGTATGTCTGGAATGTAATAGTTCATGCATCAAAGACTCTGAAATGTATCCAGGTGCATGGCTGGCCGTCAGTTTTTCCAAAATGAACTTCTGTGAGCAAACGTGGGAACGGCAGCAAAGCATAAAAATTAAGCAACTAAAAAATTTAAAAACCTCAAAATCGGATTTTCTGTCACTTCTTATTTCCACACATTTGACATATTTTTCCTATTTTGAAATTGCAGTACAGGGCTATCCTGTATTTGCAAAAAGACAAATGGAGCTAGTCCAGTAGCTCCCAAATGTTTTAATTCCTGGACCTGTTTTTTAAAACTGCATTCTTTCAGGACCCACTTAGTTTTACCAGACTTAAAAAAAAAAAAAAAAAAGTTTCACCGTAACAGCTGCTCAAGCCTCTGTTCTTACCATTTTTACTATGGTAAGAATGGGAGACTGCCTTCTGGAGCATTTGCTGAGCTCCATGTTTATTCGATTGGGATAATGCTGGTAGCTTTACATTCTTCTTCTTCACCTGGCCTTCAATAGGAGCCAGTGCACAGTTGCTTAGAGTAAATGGGCATGTGTGGATAAGTTTCAGTTTCCATGGGGCTCAATACATTTTTATTGTTAGCTTGCGGGTGGGGATTTCCTTCTCAAGCACGTTAGGCTTGAGTTCATCGGGCTAGTGTTCATCGGATCGGGACCATTCTGGTGATGTTATGTTCCTCTTGACCTACTATACCCTTCAAAGTGGACCTAGGCATATTTGCCTACTCATGGGTTAATGTGCATGTGTGGCGCCGTTTAACTTTTCATAAGGCTCAATACATCTGCCTTGACAGCTATCTGCCTTGACAGCTATGTCAGTTTCACAACCCACGTAGAATTGGGTCCACTGATGGATCCTGACCCACAGTTTAGGAAACACTGATGTAGTCCATTATAGTGTTCAGATTTCATTTACAGCAGTCCTCCACTTTAAAAAAAACTTGAAAAATCTCTACAGGACTTAGAATAGCTAGCTAAAAAACATTAGTGTTGCTAGGCTTGGATCTTTTGAGGACACCCGTATCCTATGTTTCCAAAAAGATGCAGAGGCTTTCCAGCTATACACTTTCCTAGGTGCATATTTTCCATGTGCAGTATTGCATTTCTGCAATGGAAGAAATGACACCAGAATTGTCTATTAAGAGCTGCATAAAGGGGTCCTGATTGCCTCTTGCAATGCTTCCAGAATAAGCAGAAGTTTCAACACCGGTGTGTCCCCAAAGGAAAGGTGTTCCACAGTCCTGCTGTAGCTAGAAAGAACTCTGCTTTACCTGCCTTTCTCATTGGTAGATGAAGAGGATAGGCCATCTTTGTTGTACTGTGATAGATGTTAAACAAGACAGAAGGAAGCATAATCAAGAAGTTGATCTGTGTCAAAGTCTTGAGCACTATAATGATTATTACAGTTGATACGGTAGAGTGACTTGACTAAACCCTCTGCGGTTTATTTGCTAATATACAGAGAAGCATTCTTTGCAACTGAATAAATTGGGATCTGTTAACACAGATGCCTTCACGTGTGGTAGCCATAGAAAAATCCTTGCTTGCCAGCTCCTTATCCATGGCTTTCTAGGGTTGTGCATGAGCTCCCATATGTAACATTTGTTTGGTGTGCCAAATACTGGATCCTGCACATAATTGCCCCTAGATATCATCTGCTGAATGTGGGCTACAAGCTGGCATGCACAGAATTTTTCAAGCTCCATTCTTGCAGTTATTGAATGCTCATAGAAACCTAGAAACAGCCATTTCGAGTGGCAGAGCACTTTTCACAACAATACTTTGTACATATTGTGTTCCAAGGATAAGGGGTGTATGTCAGGGTGAAATGAGTTATTATAGTGAGTACCTTACAACACTGCAACTTCTAAGCATTCCTCTGAGTATATATAGTAGTCATGGCTTAAGCCAACATAGGGTTATTCACCTATACTATTTTATATGTTACCATAAGATGTAAATGAGCAAATACATGGATGGCATTTGATGAAAATATGAGTGTTTAAAGTACAGGCATTCATTAGCACAGTGTTGTTCAAACTGTGGGTTGAGACCTGATGTCAGGTGGGTCACGGAAAGCTGGGAGCAGCCATCTTGGAAACTGCAGACGTTACTCTTGTCATATTCCTTTTGTGAGTGTTAACAATTTGAATTTTCAAGTGAGTTTTTTTAAATTTTGTTTTTAGTTCAGTGCTTTTACATAATATTTTTCCTAATCTTGCTTTCTGTCAGGGATGTTGTACAATTTCTGCAGTCCAGGAATGCAAATTTGCTTTTCAGGAATGTCATTTTATTATGTTACAATGATAGCACTTCTTTCTTGATGATGTCACTTCCTGCCAGAACCTCACTTCCACGTTAATGACATCTCTTCTGGCGGGTGCCAACATGAGTGCCATTCTAAAAAGTGGGTCCCAGTCTAAGAAGTTTGAATACCACTGCATTAGAAAACAGCTTTGTTTTTGTAATGTCCAGTGGTGCAAGCATATGAGTAGTCTTAAGTGCCAAGAATCTTTGTGTCTTTCCTTAACACTTATATGTGTGCTTTTCATGCCTTGTATAGAATGTGGCTTATTCTCGCTTACTTACCCTTCTTTGGCCGTGGGATAGTCTTGTGGCACTTCTTTGTTCATGTTCGATGTCCAAAAGATTTTTCTCATTTTCTATCTTTGTTCCTGTAATACAAGGAAAGAAGGAAACAGGTATCTTTGTGAGAAAATGTGCAAATTGGCAGGGATATTTGTTAGCATCTCTAAATTGGCAAAGGGATATAATAGCTGCTTTGAGTGGCACTTTTTGAAAAATAATTGACTGAAATATGTATTTAATAGTGCCTTTTTAGGATGGAGATAGATTTTTCACTGTTACTTAACTTGCCGTATTCCCTTTCTGTTTTAGTCCTAAGTACTTCCATCCTGCCACCTCTCTGCCCCTGTGTACAGGTGCAAATGTAAAGAAGGTCTTTTCTGGCAACATACACCACCCAAAAGCAGTGTTTCATCAAAAATTCAGCCTTGGCTATAAAAACAAGCATGCAGATCCACCACTAATTGCAATCCAAAATTTGATGGGTTTGAAATAAATCATGAATCCTGTATGGCAGGGCTATCAAAAACTACTTTAGCAGTTCCCTTTGTGGCCCATAGCAACTTACCATAGCTTTTGGCTGTAACCGACCTACAGTTATACATGTCAAGTAACGTTTTGATTGGATTATTGCAGTGTGCTTTGTATGCTTTTTGTATGCCATTGTACAAATCGATGGTAAGGCCATATCTAGAGTATTGCGTACAGTTCTGGTCACCACATCTCAAAAAGGACATAGTGGAGCTGGAAGAGGTGCAGAAGAGAGTGACTAAAATGATTATGGGGCTGAGGCACCTCTCTTATGAAGAAAGACTGCAGTGTTTGGGGCTCTTCAGTCTGGAAAAATGGTGCCTGAAGGGGGACATGATTGAGAAGTACAACATTATGCTTGGGAGGGATAGAGTCAATAGAGGAATGTTCTGAGGCCCCTGGTGGGCCACTGTGAGATGCAGGAAGCTGGACTAGATGGGCCCTTGGCCTGATCCAGCAGGGCTCTTCTTAGGGTCTTGTGTTCTCCATTCATTGGAGAAATGGATGGCTGAATGAGGCAGTTTCCTGTACATATGTACATGTGGTTTTTTTAAAATCGCCTTCCCAGAATAAATATGAGGTTAGTAGAGTTGGGATTGGTTTTTCAGAACCATTGCTTTTCTAAAATGACTGAGCAAGATTTACTTAGAATTACTGTTTCTTGGTCTCTTAACTGGGAATGTTGCTTCTGGATGTATGATCTCACTCACATCACTGTTACTAGTGATGTTGTTAGTTGTGTTACCAGTGATCCCATCAGCTTTTATTAGTGTTTATATACTGTCCTTTTTGGTAACAGGCTCAGTGTGGTGCATATAACCGACCTCCCCATCATATCCTCATAAAACCCAGTGATAGTGATTCGCCCAAGGTCAGATTTGAGGAACATTTGAATCTGGGGGTCCTAGTCCAGTACTTTAAGCAGTAGACCACACTGGCTTTCTTTTGGCTTAACACAACTTGCAAGTGGTGCCAACTGTTTGGAAGGGGAGAGGTTTCCAGACATGTGTACCTGATTAATTTCTTAGTTAAGGTCAAACAAAGAAGAGCCATTATCTTCCGCCTACCTTGTGAGCTTCTGGAGGCTTTGGCTGGTTGGTATTGGAGGCAGATGCTGGACTAGAGCACCTTGGGAAAATTTAGCTAGGGATTTCTCCCATAATTCGGTCTGGAGTCTCTCTCAATCTTCACATCAGGTTGTGCTGAACTGACCTGTTACGGTCAGGCTAATCTGATAGGAAAATAAGTAAAAGTTTTTAACATTTAATTGAAGCGTGATTGCATAAAACCATTATTATCGGTCACTGATGCATTTCCTGATAGCCCAGAATGTAGTTAGTGCTTATAATTTGATCTTGAAATATGTGGGTATTTCCCTGTGTTTCTAGTTTCAGTGCCCTGTATGTGGTGATTGGTCCAAGCCACAAGGATGCCAACTGCCTAGAGTCACCAATGTGGTTTGGGATTTGATGGCAGCCCCGTTTCCAGGAGAAGCAAATTAGGCATCTTTCATTATTTGTGTTTTTTATTTTGCGGGGGAATCTTCCCCCAGCCCCCCCAGCATCAGTTTCCAAAGGTACTTAACACCCTATTAGTTCAAGCATTATAGAATGAGAGCGCAATCCTATCCTGGAGTTAGGCCAGCACAGTTAGGCCTGCAAAATTTGGCTGGCACAAGGAACACCATAAAGTGCATTTGGACCACTCTCAGAGTCCGGAAGGATGGTGCACATCTGTGTGTTGGTCTCTCTGAGTGGTCCAAACGTGCTTTAACCATAAAGTGGTTCCTTGTGCCAGCCAAACTTAGCTGGCCTAACTCCAGGTTAGGATTGTGCCCTGACTATCTGTACTATGTGGCTGAAACCAGCTTCAAAATGAGGCTAAACATGGTATTAATCTCTATTATTAGTTGCTGGGTTCAATTGTACTGTGAGTAAAGAAACTAGAGTGCATGCTATTGTTAATGCATCCTCATGATGTAGGCTACATGATGGCTAAGTGTATTTTTCTATTGTTTTCATTAGAAGTACTGCTCTAAACTTGGCACTCTTCATTGGTTCAGGTTGACATTTCTGTATCTGAAGACGAGGTAGAACTCCTACAATGTCAAAGAGATTTTCCACTCTTGTAGTATTCTGAATCTGAGAACCCAATCTATGCATGTATACTCAGAAATAAGTCCCATTATAGTCATTGGTTTTACTTCCAGGTAAATGTGGATAGGATTGTAGCCTTAGGGCACAATCCTAAACTGAGGCTCACATAAACTAAGTCAGCAAAATTTGGCCAGCACAAGGGCCACCGTAAAGTATGTTTGGACTACTCTGGGAGTCAGAGAAGCCAGCACACAGATGTGAGCCATCCTCTTTGACTCCGAGAGTAGTCCAGACATGCTTTATGGTGGCCCTTGTGCTGGCCAAACTTTGCTGGCTTAGTTTATGCGAGCCTAACTCCAGTTCAAGATTGCGCTCTTAATTATATCATGGCATTAACGTATGCTGCATGCAAAGTAACACAATGAAATGTTTCTGATCAATTTTTTTAGCTTGTTTGGATACACATTCAAATATTTTTAAGACTTTTCAGAGGCATTAGTTGTACTCTGCCAGGTTGACCTGTCCATGCAGCAACTTGAGGGTACTACATCAAGTGGCAGATTCTGAGAGGGTCCAAGCAGGTGGCAGACCTAGTAACATTCAATCTGAATCTGGCCTCACCCCCTCAGGTCAATAATGGTTTGCTTTGTTCTGGAGTGGGCTTGAGAAAGTTTCTGCTTTGTGCACATTTGAATACGAAGTAGATCATAACTGGTACATATCGTGTTCTCATGACTTACCTTGAAACCCAGAAGTGCGCAACTTTCAGGTTCTCAGCGCAGCATGTGTGGAACATGGTTAGAGTTCTCGAGTTTGTTTTTTTTTGTGGAGGCGTGGCAGACCTGAGCGGGCATCTGGTGATGTTTCAAATCTCTCTGCCCCTAGTATTCTTCAATGCCCAGGGCAGTGTTTTTCAGCCTGTGTGCCGGGACCCCAATAGGGTCACGAAACCTCAATTTGGAGGCCACGGCAACCTTTCAAAGCCTGTCAAGAGAAGGCTTGGATCCAATCCAATAATGGCACTGCCTTATCAAAACTGAATTCATGATATAATCCTGCATAGCCTCTTCTTGCTGTCTTGTCCTGCAGTTCCTAAGGTTAGCCCTGCTTAGACTGCTTCCTCGTAGGATTGTTGTGGAGGTGCAAGAAGTAGGGGGAAATGGGGCAGGTGTGGGTGGGAGGCAAAGGGGGCAGATCAGGTTCTGAGAGGGGGAAGGATTGATGGTGGATCCCAGTTTACTTCGGTTTATTTATGTACTGGGGTTGCGTCATGAAAAAGGTTGAAGACCACTGGCCTTGAGCATTGGTAGGTTACTGTTATAGAATTATTGCAAGTGTTCAACACACAGTATGTGCACTCATACACAAATTAAGAAGCAGATGGTTTACTGGTAGCAGAATCTTTTCTCCCAGTGAGACTAGCTTGTGAACCCTTTTGTTGGTTTGTATGTGCCTCTATACATTACATGCTATGGACTTTCCCACTGTCTAATTTTTGTTTTGTTCCTTGTTCTCAGTCTCTGGAGGATGCATGCTACTGGAGTCCTTTTTTTGGAGTGAATATCCCATTGAACATGATGCAGGTTGCTGAGTAAATTGGCTGCAAAGCTATATGTCTGTTCAGAAGTTCCGTTGTGTTCATTGTGTGCGTAGGATGGTGGCCTAACTTTCATGGAACTTCTTGGTAAATGTGCTCAGAATTGTGCTGCACGTTAACACTCAAATTTGGAGCCGGACCCACAAAAACATTGTTCTGACGAATGATGGGTTGGAACCCACCAGTGGGTCGCGAGCCAATTTCAGGTGGGTCGTGTAGCACTTAGAGCAGCCATCATTGAAAATATGGGAAGATGGGATGCTGGAAAGGGGAGTGTTTTGCTTGTGTCAAAGTTGTAAAGAAGCTTTTTTCTTTCTGATTCACTTTGAAATTGGAAAATGACTGAGAAATAACCCAACTTAGGAAAGCAGCAGGCTTTGGCATCACAATGACGGCTCTTCCAGGCTAATGACATCACTTCCAGTGGGTCCCAAACAGATTGTCATTTTAAAAAGTTTGAGAACCACTGGTATAACCTAAGAAGAGACTTAGCCCCAAGAAGAGGCTGGTTTGGCCCCAAGAAGAGACCTGCTGGTTCAGGCTCATCTAGTCTAGCACTAATGTTCCCTTACACAGAAGAAACCTCCAGTGCTGCCCCCCCCCCCCCGCAGGATGCAGTACACACTCCAGTGGCACAGCTGCATCCTCGGGGGAAGGGAAAGAGATAGGATTGCGCCACCAGACTAATTGTCAAACTCGTGGTAGATACTGGAGAAAAAAAAAAATAGGATATAGCTAGTTGATATCTGGGACTATGGAATTAGAATTCTGATCATAGTTAAACTGTGTTTTAGAAGAGAGGAGAAAATTATTTTAATCCACTATTGATGAATGACAGTTTGTCATCTTAGTTCCAATTAGTCTGGAGCATGAGGAAATATTTTTCAGCCAGTACAAAATATTTTGCTTACTAGTGACTTGGGGTTTCTAGTGTTAAGAGTACATCCTTCTCAGCAGCTGAAGCTCTGCGTTCTCAGTCATTCTGTAAAGCTTACAATCTGCTACTATCTTCCAGTAAAACTGTAGTTTTGAGCAAGACGTAGTAGTGAGTAGTAAAACCAAATTAATTCTGGGAAGAAATGGGATTTGGCCTTCATGCAGATTTCCTTAGAAACTTTTGTGTTTCTAAAGTGTTTTTGGGGACACAGAAACAATAAACCAAAGCTGAATCACGCACTGCATTTTATTGTTGGCCGTTTGGTTGCTTTTCAGTTTGACTAAGTGGAGATACTGCAGAATGGAAGGCTTTATGATGTAGAATCTCTGTAAATGTTCTTTTTCAAGGTGGTCAACTATGGAAGAGTGTTGATCCTTTATGATTTATTCTGAAATAGAATGCAAAGCAGAACAAAATGTTTCACAAGTGTGAGCCAACTGTAATGTGTGTATCTAATGTGCATGGTATATTTTGGTGTATTGTTGCCTTGCAGATGCCTCAGATTCTGTTTAGGGTTCCCTGGGGAAGTAATAATTTATGGCTTGGACCTTCCAACAAACTAAATTTGTATATTGAAATAGGAAGTAAAAACTGTGGAATTAGACTTTAAGATGTTACAGGATAAGTACTGTATAAACAGTTCTGAACATGTTTGGATACTTTCTGTACTGCCTTACAGTGCAAAGGATTTGTTGATAGTATTAAGTAATGTGGAAGGGGATTATGGTAGCTTTCACTAGTTATAGAAACTGATTATACTAATAATGAATGCTCTCCTTAATTTGGTCTGGTGCAAGAAAGTTATATGATGAATATAAATACTATTAGAAATATTGTACAAAATGGTTTAAAAATGGGATGAAATTAAGGGTGCAATCCTAACCTGGAGTTAGGCCAGCATGGTTAGGCCAACAGAGTTTGGCTGGCACAAGGGACATCATAAAGCATGTTTGGACCACTCTTGGAGTCAGAGAGGCCAGCACACAGACGTGCGCTATCCTCCCCGACTCTGAGAGTGGTCCAAACGTGCTTTACGGTGGTCCTTGTGCCGGCCAAACTTTGCTAGCCTAACTGTGCCATCCTAACTCCAGGTTAGGATTACGCCCTGAGTCAGAGAGGCCAACACACAGCCATGTGCCATCCTCCCTGACTCCGAGAGTGATCCAAACACGCTTTACCGCGCTTTACGATGGCCCTTGTGCCTGCCAAACTTTGCTAGCCTAACTGTGCTGGCCTAACTCTAGGTTTAGGAATAAATCTTTGAAAGGGTAAGCCACATGAATCCTGCCTTGCCTTTCTTAGCCTTGGCCATCATAGCCCTACACTGCCACCATGTGGTAGATAATCCAGGGAGTCACTGTAGGGGAAGAATGAAATGTGGGGCACCCTTCAGGGGAGGGGCAGCACTGTCTTGATGGTCGAAGCATAGCATGTAGGCCCTGGAATGCATCCATCTTCCAAATCAGAGAAAGATACTTTTTGGATGCATTAAGCTTTATATCCTTGTCTCATTACAGGACTTCAGATTATTTCAAATGTATTCATTTTGTGGTGATGATGATATAGTCCTTGTTGGGTGATGTACAGCTTCATTTATCCAAACAGTTTGAGTAATAATGGAATCTAGCAAAAACAATTTTCTGAATGCCTCTTTTAGGGTAATATTGATATAATGGTGATTTACATAATTAGTTTTTCGCCTCTAATTTGGATTTTCATATTAATTGTGGGAGATTGTATGCTGTTCAGTGGCCTTCATTAGTTAACTCTTGATCCAGTATTGCTTTGGTAATATATAGGTTTCCTGTGTTTTTACATATGCCATGTGACAAAAGTAGCTCTTTTGGTACCAGTATCTAGAAACCTCAATGAAAATGGACTCCAGGTCAGTTTTTGGTCCACATACAAGTGGAAATGTGCTTCAAGCCAGTGTATATCCTGTGACCTCTGACTGTATCCTCAGCCAGAGACCTAGGGTTCTGAGATAGAGGTCAGGCCTTCCATGACATGTGACCATGTCTCACCCAATAGCAACTCTAATTAGGATTTTACTGGTAGTTTTAGGTCTGCATGATTGCCTCCTATGGTGAACCACCACCACGTCTACAGATTGAAATATCTTTTAAAACAGCACTTTCCTTTGCAACCCACCATTGGAAAGAAAAGCTGGACCATTCCCCCTTAAAGGGAGTGGCCCAGTTTTGGGTGTCCTGACAGCACTGCCGCAATCGCGGTACTGTGGGCACCCAGGGACTTTTAAGAATATTGTGTGGTTTTCCCGCTAAAACCTGAAGTGCGCTTCTGCGTGTCAAAATGGGGCTTTTCATGACTTCAGGGAGACTCGTGAAGGGGGTTGCAAGCCACCCCAACATTGCAGTTGGGCCCCCGACCACCCAGATATGCTTAAAAGTCCCTGGGTGCCTGTAGTGCCGCGATTACTGCAGTGCCATCAGGACACCCTCCCCTGTTGTAACTTGTGGTCCCAAAGTTCAAGTAGGTCTTTGGGAACCACTGCTCTAAAGAGATTCCATATAATGGAGTTACTTCATCTTTCTAGGCTAACCATTGGCTCCCTTCAACAGGAATTGTTATAAAAAACTTGCAGTTCAGACTGAGATTTTGTCTCGGCAATGGTATTCTTCCTTGGTTCTGGGTATGTTCGCACTCTTGGCTTTTCCCCACCTCTTCGCTTGATTCTTTGGTTCTGGTTTTCCACTCGGTGACTTCTTAGTCCTCGGGTCTAACAATAAGCTTAACCTTTATTGAATAAGCTTGATCGTTTTTAATAACTTGTTAATATTATTGGCTTGAAACTAGATGGGTACATTGAACAAGACCCACATGATCTCCATCTTGAGACGACTAAAAACTCTTTGTGGCTGTATAAATCAGGATGCAACCCTAAAGTCCCTTGTGCCAGTCCAGGAGTGTCAGAAATGCACCTTAAAGCATGTTTGGACCACTCTTGGAGTCAGGGAGGATGTGCCACTCCTACTCCAGGTTTGGATTGTGCCCCAGTCCTAATTTAACCATGTATCCAACAGGTGTCTATTTCAAGAAATTTTTATGCCATTATGCCCAGTAATTGTATAACAAAATTGTAACAGGATGGCAATTAGGTGATGGACTAATCCATCACCTAATTAGGAAAACGGCCCATTCTGCTGCCAGGCTGTATGGATTTGATGATCGTAGAATTGACTGGGCAAATTGCAGTTCGTGCTGCATTTTCTCACCTGTAGGAGCAGAGTCCGATATCAAAATTTGGTTCTACGGACAACTGAAATATATATTGCCAACAAAATATATATTGCTTTGAACCAAATGTATCCTGCAGCATCCCCATGTTGGGTTGATGTTGGGCAGTTTTCAGCATATTAAAACTGCTATTACAATTGAACTCCCTTCCTCTGTCATAAAGATAAAAAACCTAGCAGTAAAATTCTTAGGAGGCAATTCAGAAAAAGAGTTTGAGAAGATTGTCTTGTATAGGAAGCAGCTGTTGTACTGGGTCTTTATGGCTGAGCAATGGTCTCTGGGGCACTTGATTTCATGTCAGCAAACACAACCAATATTTTTTCCCTTTGAATAGAAGAGAAGTAATGAAAATGGTACTATAAAATCAGACAATTGCCATTGAGTCATTGTTGACTCAAATAGTCTAGCTTTGGGACCCATTTGGATCCCTTAAAGATTGTTAGTCAGAGTGATTTCTTCATTGTGATTTGACTTTATTATGGAGATACAGCTGTTGTTTTTACTTCCCAGAAACGATGACAGAAAAAGGCACTGTGGCACAGAACAGGCAGAGAATACCAGTATAGCTGTGTCCAGGTGTCTGAATCCTGGTTTTCTTCCCGGTTCTCTGGCTAAATAGAACTGTACGCTCACAGGTTTTGAGGAAAATGGTGCTCAGCCCTCCTTGATAGTATATATGTTTCTCTTTAAAATAGTCAGTGGGGTTTGAGCAATCATTGGCAGTCTCTTCACACAGAGGACATCTTGGCTTGCCTATCTCAGAACCCGTGTTTACTTTTTCTTGAGCATTTTGCCCTTCCCCTTGCTCCCATTTCTCTCCAAAGCAAAAAATAAAACTAAAAAGTAGGAAAAAACGGTGATAGGGCCCGCCACCCAAACACTAGTGATTTACGGCAGCGGGTTTCCAAACTGTAGGTCTGGGACCCACCAGTGGTTTGTGACCCAATTTTTGGTGGGTTGCGACAAAATTAGGCTATGTGCATCAAGGGTTAAACAACCTGCTACTTGGGGTAAGGGTGGGGAGCATTGCTGCACAACCACCATTACAGCCACAGAGGATAGAGTGGCTGGTAAAATGAAACTTTTTTAGGTGGGTGCCAGTGCTGAATAGTTTGGAAATCACTGATTTATCTGCAGTCTGTTTAGCTAAATTTGATATATCATACAAATGTATGTCTGTTTACAGAAGCTTTCCTTTTTATAGCCTTTGAGGAGTGCTTTGGAGGACATTGAGAACATTTTTACTACAGAGATGGGTTGAATGGTCCTAATTTTGAAGGGGAAAGAGACATAATATGAATTTCTGGTCCTGGAAGTCCAAAAATGAGTGTGCCTTATATTCTGTAGATAATATGGTGGCTCATAGGTGCCTGATGAAATTGAACATATATGAAGATGTCTTATACCAGGTCAGACAATTCATCCATCTAGCCTAGTGATGTCTCCTCTGACTACTACAGATCTCCAAGACTTCAAGCCCTGTTATCTGAGATCCCCATCCTGGAAGATGCCAGAGATCAAATATGAGAGTATTTGTATGCATATCACTTTTCCTTGTGATTACAGTACTGGAAGCCAGTTTTATCTTTTCCAATAAATGGTTTATTTGCAAATGTTACAGGTTGATTATGTTGAGAGCAATTGCAGATAATAATAGCCCCCGAACAACAGCTCCTTGGCATATTAGAAGTTGCTTATCGGAGTCAGTAACCTCTAAACAGCTTTTTCAAGCAAGCTCAAAACTCAAATTCTCTTTCTTTGGCCAGGATCTGGATTGCAAAACTATTTGTTTTGCCTTTGTGCGAATGAACTGGGCCATGCGTTCTAGTAGTGTTGAGTAGCCATAAAATATCTAAGGCTGCAATCAATCTCTCTCTCTCTCTCTGTCTGTCTGTCTGTCTGTCTGTCTGTGTGTGTGTGTGCGCGCGCGCACGTGTGTGCTTACTCCCAGTGTTTTCTCTGCACTTGACCAGTACGTTTAATAAAAATGTTCAAATATATCCTTTTCTCGAATGCCAATCAACACCTCGTAGAAAATATGTTTTGTTTGGGTAATCTTGAAGCTTTGGATTATAATTATCTCCTTTTCTTTTAAGAGCTAGCAAATAATTGTAGAAATTGGCCAGACTGTTTAGAGTTCAGGCCCTCAGGAGTCTAATGTACCATATAAATGCTTCTTTTATCACAATTTTGTCTCGGATGTGGTAATATCTGTGAAAGGCCTTCCTTCAGCAGTAGTAATTTTCTTGTTTGCGGGCAATTCGGTGTCTCCTCTCCCTCCAGTATTACTTTTGTTGACGATTTCCAAGACGAGGAAGGAAAAGCTTAGATGGGTCATCTCATCCATTTCCTTAACTTGTAAAAACATGTTCCATGTTTTACATTTTTAATAATGTGTGTTCTGTGTTAGGATGCAATCCTAAGCTGCACTTGAACAGGCAGGCCGGCTCTAGCCTCCCCTATGGGTTCCTCGGAACTGCACCCGCAAAATAGCTGGTGCAGGTCCAAGGAAACTGCATGGCCCAAATCGGGGCTACGCAGGTCTTGGATTTGGCTGCATCCCATCCTCAACCGCATACCCAGGCCAGCCCGCCCACCCTCCACTCAGAAACGCTGGTTCGCCAGTTCGGCTTTCTGCTGGTGCTCTCGGGCCTACTCCTAGCATCAGCCTGATCACTCCCATGTCACCGTTAGTGATGTAGTGCCGATGGAATGATGTTACATTGATGCTATGTTGGGCGTAGGATTGCATCCTTAGTCAAAGCCTAAAGTGATGGTGTCTGTAAGATGTGTTATTGCAGCTAATTAGAAAGTGGTCCCCATTAGAAAGTGGTCTGCTGCTTCTTTTTACTTTGTCATTATTTTTGTTTCCTAAACTACTCAAATTTTAAACTCTCCTTTTTTTTTTGTTTCTTCTGGTTTCTTGATAGTTTTTCACAGTAAGGATTTTATTTTCCTTTTCCTACATGCTGAGCAAACTAATCTGGTGTGCTTAACTTTCTTTAGAGCAATTCTAACTTGGCGTTCGGCCGGCATAATTAGGCCACTCAAGTTTGGCCAGCACAAGGGACACCATAAAGTATGTTTGGACCACTCTCGGAGTCAGGGGGGATGGCTCATGTCTGTGTGCTGGCCTCTCTGACTCAGAGAGTGGTCCAAACATACTTTATGGTGCCCCTTGTGCTGGCCAAACGTTGCTGGCCTAATTGTGTCTGCCTAACTCCAGGTTAGGATTATGCTGTCAGTCTGCCTTTGGCTGTCCTAATCTTTCAGTTGTTTTTAATTGAAATGTTTAGGAATGGGCGCTATATAGTTCTTTGTATGTTTATTTTGTATGCTTTGAACCTATTGCTCCTCTTTTTAGGTGTTTGTAGTGTCTGTAACGAACTAACGGAACGGTGGGCAGGACTTACCGCCTGATTGGCTGCGCGGGTCTGACGCGTCGCCACCGTTCCGAGCCCCGCGCAGGCACCCCTGGCTTCGGAGGGGGTGCCCGCTTGCCTGGGTGGCGCGCTGGGTGCTGCGGAGAGCCGCAGAGGGGCGCGCCACCCGGAAGAAGCCCTCCGCGGCGGAACAGCAGGCGGTGACGCGTCGCGGGGCCCCTGTCAATCAAGGGGTAAGTCCCGCCTGCGTTCCGGTAGTTAATTATAGAATGACACCACTGGGTGTTTGGGTTTAAGAGGTGACATTAGACTATGTTTGTAGTAGTGCAAATGAACAGATCTGATACATTTTGAAGGAGTGGTATTTGTTTGTGTATCTGCATTATAAATGGGACGAGAATAGGATCATTGTTGTAAACCTGCTCAGGCTTTCACAGGCCTGACCTGCGTCTCTCCATGCCATTCCTGTAGTAGGTTTATTCTGATCTACTACCATTCCTATTGCAACAGCTCCTGCATATGATAAACTATGTTTTGCATTATTATTCATCAGCTTCTCCCGTCCTATAGCTGTAGAATTTGATGGATTTGAGGTTGTTCTTTTACCTGTTTGCTTTAAATTTGGACTTCAACCCTCTTCGTGTGCCTTTCTTCCATTCATTCAGTGAAGTTGGGGTTGGTGGGGGAATGGGATTGCCCCTACTCACCATGCACTTGTCCCTTTTAGCTGTGTGTGCAATATAAGTGAGAAAAGGGCCATGTGAAGAAACAGAATTCAGAGGTAGTTTTTGTAAACAGAATCTCCAGTTAAAGGGTTAGGTTCTGTGATTACTCCTATAAGTAATGAGGAAAAAAATCACTTGCTATCACCATATTCCAAAGAGTCCATAACAGGGAGGGCAGGGGGCATTTTGTAAGAATCGCACTCCTGTTCCTATTTCTATTTTAAAAAGAATTACCGTACATGTGATTAAAGCAGATGGAATTTGCCAATTCCTTTATGATGATGTTTAAAAACTTAGCTGTTTAAGTCATCCTTGCCTTCCCATTTTTTCATATGCCCTATGTGCATACAGGTAGATCATGCTGTACCAATGCCAAATGCACAGGCCTGCAGAGGAGTGTGTCCATTGCTGGTACCAACTTTGAGAATACACGCCAACTTCGGGGATATGGCCAATGGATGCAGTCTTGCTCTCCCCCAAAGTGTTCATTGAACATGTTAGGGAGTTGTGAGAAGAGGTTTTTCCCTTCTTCAAAGCGTTGGCATCAATATTTGAAATGCAATGCATCCGTTTTTCAATATTGCAGTATATTCACACTACTGAATATTGCCATTAAAGTGATACTGCCTTGGAAGAAAGTTGTACTGATAATTTCCTATTTTGTAATGCTTCCGTTAAGCTGATTTGCTTTCCTTTAGATTAGAGCAGTAGTCACCAAACCTGTGACTGCCATGTTATGAAAAAACCTTTTCTTTCCTGAGTGGTGCTTACTGTTCCATGAAAGTGCTGCTCCATTTTCAAGCAGAACTGGTGGCAGGGACGCTGTGGGCAGTTGCATCTATGCCCAACATCCTGCTGCACAGCCATAAGAACATAAGAAGAGCCCCACTAGATCAGGCCAAAGGAAACTAGTCCAGTTTCCTGTATCTCACAGTGGCCCACCAGGTGCCTAAGGGAGCTCAGTAGACAACAAGATGCTTGCATCCTGTTGCCACTCCCTTGCACCTGACATTCTGAAGTAGCCTACTATTAACGTAAGGAGGTTGCCCAACCCGTCGTGGCCTATAGCCCACGATGGACTTTTTCTCCAGAATTTTGTCCAGTCTCCTTTTAAAGGCATCTAGGCCAGATGCCATCACCACCTCCTGTTGCAAAGAGTTCCATAGCTTAATTACCCGCTGGATAAAAAAGTATTTCCTTTTATCTGTTTTAACTCTCCCAACACTCAATTTCAGTGGATGCCCCCTGGTTCTGGTGTTGTGAGAGAGGGAAAAGGACATCCCTCTATTGACGCTATCCTTCCTGTGCATAATTTTATATGTCTCAATCATGCCCCCCGCTCAGGCGCCTTTTTTTCCAAACTGAAGAGCCCCAAACGCTGCCTTCTGGGATGCCTGGGCATAGACACAACTGCCCAGAGTGTCCCTGCCGCCAGTTCAGCTTGAAAATGAAACGATGCTTCCACGGAACAGGAAGCGCTGCTCACACAGGAGAAAGGTGTTTCCAAACCCCAGATCCAACCCGCAGGGTGGGGTTTGGAGACTCCTGGACTGGAGAGTTAGTCTTGCATCGCCAAAGAACATTGGAATTTGTATTTAGACTGTTTAAGAAATAGTTGTTGTCTTGTGGCAATAGCCCACGGGTGTAAAGCTTGTAATAGCCTACGGTGTAAAGCTTGTAATAGCTTGTAAAAGCTTGTAAAAGCGTGTAATAGCCCACGGGTGTAAAAATGCAGGTAGCATTTTTAAAAAGCAGCTGCTTTTCAAAAAGCAGGTGACCACCTTCTCTTTCCCTCTCTTTGTGCCACCTCCTTAAAGAGTAGAATGTTTGCCTATGCTTAGACTTGACTAAAATGTATCTATTAACATAATGTCTGTCATCACAAGGAAACAATTGCAAGCAATCTGCCTCTTTTTTCTAATCTGCATTTCCGCCCATTATTGTAACTTCTTCGACTCCTTTATTCATATTTACTGCATTAATTATCTTTGTTTCTTTATAGAGTTTTTCCTATGTTGTGAGACACTGAATGAACATTCCTCCTGTTTCTTGAAGTATCTTGTCTTTGTTATGGGATAGTGTTTCTTCAATTCATTAAGCTTTATACAAGTCTCCTAGTACTGAATGAAAAGAATTGTAGGTATTTCAGGAATCTATGAATAGCTATTTCATAATAAAGGACTTAAAAGACAAGAATATTTTTTCCCCTCTGTAATCTGATTTTTTTTTTTCAGAGATACAACACTGAGCTCTTAGTATTCTTTGGCCTCTGCTAACATTTGATATTCTACCTTCAGAAGCTCGAAAGCTTTTGCTTCACTGAGAGGTTGAAATGGTAGAAGTACAAGTTTCTGTCTGCCAGATAACCTTTAGAGACTGTTGGGTAACCTTTAAGAAGATTTAGGTTTAGAGAGAGTTGCATTTTTACAGTGTTTAATACTATTAAAATTTCTGTTTAAAGTGTATTCTATACTGCAGGGAAAAAAAGTGTATGCATTCACAACTACATCTAAAAACAATTATCTAAAAACAATTATCCTAGCCAGCACTTAGGCCACCTTACCAGACTTGTGCTGCCTTTGCGGTGTTGTAAACATGCTATAAGGCACATTTACTCCATCTTGGGAGTCAGCTGGGCTGGTGTGAGAACCACACACTGGCCGGTGGAGGCCAAATCCAGCCTCTGCACCATCCCAGCTGACTCCCAAGATTGTGTAAATGTGCTTTATAGCATGTTCACAATGGTTGGGGAGGGTGATGGGGGGCGGAAGGGGGTAGGATTGGCCAGTGGGCACACTGGGCCGGGGGGGGGGGGTGAGATCAGCCTCTGGCAGGTAGGACATATCCTAACCACTTTCCCAAGCAGGCCGGTGTAAGGCCAGCCTTATACAGGCCTGCTCAGATCTGCGCCCACGATTTCACTGGCGCAGATTCCAATAGCTCCATATAGGCTGGGACATTACTTGGGGTAAAGGGACATATGTCCCCTTACTCCCAGTTTCCACACAGCCGCCTCTTAACTGGGGCTGGATATGGGGCAGGCCAGCCTGCCTGCCTATTCCAGCCCAGATTAGGATTGGGCTGTCAAAAGGGCCACTGATGTTCAATAGAGAACTCTGCACGGACAGGACATCTTTGTAAATAATACAATGCTTCAGATAAGCTTGATTCTTTTTCCTATGAACTGTTCAGCTGACTAATGATCTAAACATAAGGCGCTTTCTTGTATGCCTCATTAGTTGGGCTTTGCCATTATTTTGTAATATATAGAAATCATTATACAGTGCTGCTCACCAAAGACATAATATACTGTACTTCATAGCCCTCATCAACCCCCAGAAAAATGTGGAATATATTGTATATTTATACTTTTAAAATTATAGGCTATCTTTTGGCAAAAAAACCCCAAAGCAGAGTATAATCACTGTTTGAGAAATACAAATAAAACAGTGGTAGCATGAAAATACAAGAAGGAGCAGCACAATAACCATGTAAAACCACAAATTATAGCACAGTCAGCTAGTCCATTGTTTAGGAGTACAAATGAAAGAACAAAATTAAAACCTGCCTCTGTGAGGCAGTCTTTGCCAGTCTTTGAAATTTCCCATCTTAAAAGGCCCACCTAGCCTTATTCCTTTCAAAGTGTGGGTCCCACAGCAAAGCAGACTCTGTCCTACGTATTTGCCAACTGCACTGCAGATAGAAAAGGGCCAGCAAGGCTTCCCTAGGATTTTCAAGGTAAATGAGCGCATGCAGTCTTTTAAACATGTCTTGAAAAATATGCTGGCTTTCAGCTGTTTTCAGTTATAACCACATTTCAAATTTTGTCCGCGTGTTTTCCTCTTTTGTCCAATTTCACCAGACCTTCCACAATGTTCATTGACATTCTTATGTTTGTTTTCCTTTTTTTTTTCTGTTTCTGTTTCTTTACTGTTTTGAATGCATTCACATGTGTTATAACATGTTTTTCGCTTGTCAAAATAAATTTTGTAGCTAAATAAGGCTATGCTTGAACGTCCATTTTTTAAAAAAACTTTCGATCCATGTGCTGGTCCCTAACTAGATGAAAGTGCACGGTATTGCTGTATATCACATCTAATCCAGTGTGGTGTAGAAGTGTTGGACTTGGATCGAAGAGACCATATCATACAGAAACTGTATGAGTAGATTCTGGACCAGTTGCTATCTCTTAGCCTAGCTTACCTCACCATATTGTTGTGAAGATAACATTAGTGGAGGGAAAATGACGTATGCTGCCCTAAGCTTCTCTGAGGGAGGTTGGATTAGAAATGTAACCAATAATAAAGCTCTGAAAAATGTTTCCCCATGTGCATTTCAGATGAGCTGTTGGTGAGTCTGCAGTATATGCATGGTTCTCTCTTCCCCCCTTGCTATAAATTCTGCCTAACCCTTTGTTTCACAGCTGTATAGACAGTTTGAAGGCATGGGTTAATGCAGCGGATATTGGGATCTCTGTAAGTGCTGGCGGGGGAAGACTGGGGGCAGTGTGTGTGTGTGTGCGCGCGACACTGCTGCAGCAGTTGCAGCACTATGGACACCCAGGGGCTCCATACCCAGCCTGAGGGGGTTGTGCACAAAAACCGGAAGTGTGCTCCAATCCCCGATCGGAGCTATTCTAAGCATCAGGGGGCTACGGGCCTCCCAGGCCCTGCTAGAGGCCCATGCAACCCCCCCCCCCCCCGGTCCAGGTATGGAGCCCGTGGGTGCCCAGAGCACTGATCCACAGAAGTGATTGCTGAAGCCTTGTTGGACACCCATTACTGTGCCACTCCCCTTAAGGGGGAATGGCCCAGGAAATAGTCCCAATGTTGGGTTGCGATCCACTGATTGGGAAACGCTGGGTTAATGCAAAATGGAGTGGAGCAGGTAAGTGGTTTTCCATTTAAGACAGCTTTCTTTAGTAGACATATGGAGTAGCTCAGTCTTCCATTCAGATTTGGTACTCACAGATTATGGAATTATTGGTGATGATAAATCTTGAATTGATCCTAATGGCATTCCCAATGGAATAGTAGTCCATTGTGACTTACTTTAAAAAAAATGCATTCATGAGGCTTGTAGTTTCTAGAGACTTTGTAGCAATATCCTAAGTAATTATTTATTTGCAATTTTAGTTGACAGCATAGTTTATAAAGGAGAGTCCCCTGCACACGCATTTCTGACTTTTTTTCCCCTCCATAAACGACATAAGGGTTGGAGAAAAACCCAAAATACAGTTATTTTAAAGGCAGTGATATTCCACACTATTTGAAATAAGTGTTAAGATAAGTGTTGATGTCAAGTAGTCTTGTGAAACAAATGAATTGCACTGTGGAACAGGGGAGGGAAAATACATTGACAGAGGAATTATCTTAACTTCTTATAAGGGAAGCTAAGTATATTCTGATGGTTCATGTTAATGTCTCAGTAGTACGTTTTTCCATTTCAATTTTTTTAGCGCACAATCCTAACCTGGAGTTATGCAGTCACAGTTAGGCCAGGAAAGTTTGGCTGGCACAAGGGACACCATAAAGTATGTTTGGACCATTCTCAGAATCAGAGAGGCTGGCACGCAGACATGTGCCATCCTCCCTGACTCTGAGAGTGGTCCAAATGCACTTTACGATATCCCTTGTGCCAGCCAAACTGTGCCAGCATAACTCCAGGTTAGGATTTCACTCTAAAAAAAAATGGAAATGGAAAAACACACTACTGAGACATTAACACGAACCATCAGAATTTTATTTCCTGTTGATAGCTGCTTTCTTCTTATGAGAACATTCTTATGAGATTATTATTTGTTGGGGCAGCCTCCTTTTTATTGAGTAACTTTCTGAAAAAGAGTTGAATGAGTGACTCCAGAGCTCTTAGTACAATAGAAGCACTATGCATCCTTGGAACATTGTTCCTAAAGTAGAACATTCATAGCAACCGTCAACAGAGAATACACACACACACACAAATGGTAGGTTGAGAAGTGATTCCAGATGTGGATGATGCTGTCCTTCTTTCCCATACTGTGATTCAACACTAATTGTTAACTAAGTAGGACATCTAATCTGTGTGTATAAATCGCACTGCAGTGCTGTTGCAGTGTCAGTGAGCTAAACGATTGAATTAATCATAGTTATTGTACCTCTGCCCAAACAACCAGCAATATTCTAGGTGCTATAATTGCTTTTCATTGTGTTGTCCTCTCTTCTGACAATGGAAAGCTGCCAAATAAGAGGAAACCTCTCTGACTTCACTGATGAACTGCATAGTTGTATCACCATTCACTGTGCCATTATGTATGAAACACACAGAGAGAAAGAGTTTAGTTATCATATAACCATCAATTACATAAGTAGAAATCTGCATTCTGATGGGTTTGTATTTTTAAGTGCTACTTATGTCAGCACTGGCTCCCGCGTCTTCCTCCCATTTTCTAGATGTACTGGTTACACGGTAATCGCTGCTTTCAAAAACCGAACACTTAAAAAGGAAGTGGATGGATGGGCACTCAGACATACATATGCTCTTTTCTATTTCATAGCCATGTTGGTTAAAAATGCTTTCGGAAACTTTATAGGCTCTCTCTCTCTCTCTCTCTTTCTCTCTGTGTGAGTGAGTGAGTGAGTGAGTGAGTGAGTGAGTGAGTGAGTGAGTGAGTGAG